>APFE030447849.1:5383-50677 GCA_000404065.3 Pinus taeda | reverse complement strand
TAGGAAGGTTCACTGGGTGGCTGCAAAACACATTTTGCGGTACTTGCAGGGGACAGTGGATTATGGTCTGGACTACAGGCACGAAGATGGAGTGAGATTGGTAGGATACACTGATTCTGATTGGGCAGGTTGTGCTTCTGATAGGAAGAGCACTTCAGGGTACTATTTTGGGTTGGGTTTAGCAGTAGTTTTATGGTTCAGCCGGAAGCAGAAGTCAGTAGCACTGAGTTCAGCAGAAGCAGAGTATATGGCAACCAGTCTAGCTAGTTGTGAGGCCATTTGGCTTCGCAAGATGTTGTTTGGCTTATTTGGTTAGCCGTTGAGACCTTGAGTGATCTACTGTGATAATTAGAGTTGCATTAAAGTCACGGAGAATCCAGTATTTCATGATAGGTCAAAGCATATCGGGAATGAGATATCATTTCATCAGAGACTATGTTCAGAAAGGAGTTGTGAAGCTTGAGTATATTTCCACTGATGAGCAGGTAGTAGACATTCTTACCAAAGCCTTACCATGGGGCAAGCATGTTTACTTCAGAGACAAGATGGGTGTGCTGAGGAACACCATCCTCGGTAAGAGGGAGTGTTGAAATTTGGTACCGGAGGACAGGTGGTTCCCTTAGGCTTTGATCTTTGGCCTAGGAAAAAGTGTCCAAAAGATTTTAATTTTTCTCCTAAAGTGACATTATAATTTTTTATAAAGTTAAAATCTAATTTAAAAGTGACTTTAAGTGATAAAGTTACTAAAGTCTAATTTTAAAGTGACTTTAATAAAGTTAATGTAAAATTAGAAAGGAAAAGGTGACTTTGGAAATAAATGACTAAGTGGGTCTTTATTAAAGTGGGTGAATTAAAAAATAGAAAGTGAGATTTAAATGAGCATTTAATTTCAGCCCTAGATCTCAATCTATTTCAGCCATTGGATTTAGGGATTACCCAAAAGTCACTTAGGGTTAGATTAAAGGAGGGAAAGGAGGAAAAGGTCATTCATTCTTTCATGAGCAGATTGAGGGAAGGAGAGCAAGAGAGCAAGGGAGATTTTTGGACAGGGAGGAGGAGGCAGCGGCTTGGCACACATTCCAAGGCAACATTTCAGCAAGTCCGTACAACTGAGTTAGCACACAGTGAAAGGCAGAATTTGGGCATGATTTTCTAGAAATTCGTACAAGTGCACAGAAATCGAGGAGCAGAAATCCGTACAAGAAGTGGTTGTACCTTGGCACACAAATCGAGGCAAATCTGTACAGCTATACTGCTGGTTTTTTTCTGCATAGAAATCGAGGAAATCCGTACAGCGTATTTATGGCAGCTCGCACGCTTTTCTAGGCAGGCCGTACAACAGTATTTAAGGCTGAAATTGGGCACAAAAATCGAGGAGGCCGTACAACATTTATTTGTGTTCTGTTTTGCTATTTTCAAGTTTTTCCAGTTTGCTGTGAGGCATGGAAAATGAGATAAGTTGTAAAAGTTTGCTTGCTGATTTTTTTGCTGAATATTTCTCTCACTGTAAAAGCATTTTCCAGAAATAAGGAGCTTTCGAACTAGTTTTCCCCAAGAGTTGTAGGGGGTTTTTCTAGGGTCATCTTGACCAAAAATCACTATGTTTAAATGTGTTGAATGGCTGTTTGTATGCGCTGATTTTTATTTCTGCATTTTCCAGCATTCTATAAGATTTCCAAAATTTGTGTTTTCAGCAAAATTTATTTTCCAGTTGTTGAATGTATGGATATGGGAAAGGGCATTTAACTATTTTGGAGAAATAAGGTGAAACTGAAAACCGGGGTGGGAAATGAGAAATTTTTACAGGCGGCTTGGGGTTCATTTAGAAACACACGCAGGAGAGAACGAATTGATCTGGAGTTTGATTTCTGGGGCTAGGAAGTTGAGAATTCGAAATGAGTGATTAGTTGCAACAAAGGGGCAGGGATAGTTTAGGAGCACTGACTGAGAGGCGGACAGAAGCTACTGGAGGTAGCGCAACAACTAAGAGGATTGACACTGGGCCAATTTGGGCCCACACAGGCTTGACGCAGAGCCAAAAGGGCCAACGCAAAAGTAGAAGCTGCCGTCCACGTAGAAAGCCGGAACTGTCGGAACAACTGAAAAAGTTGACGCAGTGGGCAGAAGAGACAGAGCAGAGCTAACATTGGGCCTACGCAGGGCCAACGCAGAAGTAGCCGGGGTTAGTCAGTTTTGCTGCCGGATCAGCGGAAATTTGTCGGGTGAAGTGAGGTAAAACTCACTCAGTTTTTCCGCCATTGTATTTTCCCTGTCATTGGTTTTCCGGGAGGGCAACCAACATTGTATTCAGAATTGTTGCTTAATAATAGAAAACCGTTAAAGTTGTTGCACCGGTTTTCCCGCATTGGGTTTTTCCGGGGACTATTTTGTCCAAAAATAACTGTCCTATATTGTTCTTTGCTCAGTTTTCTGTTTCATGTAATCAAATATTAAAGTAGTGTAGGTTGTAGAAGTAATTTGCTTCAGTATTCAGAGAATAACTTGATTAATGTATATTAAAATCAAGTAGGTGAAGTAGATTCAGATTTGCTGCAGTAGGGGTTCTTTGAGGATTAGGAATTTTCACATGGTATCAGAGCCAAGTTGATTTTGAAACAGGAAGAGTAGATCCAGCGCTGAGCAGAGAGACCAATAGCAGTATTTGGTAGAAATTTGAATCCCCTTGAAGGGATTGCGCAGTCCTTGCCGGGAAAGCAGAGATTCCAAGGAAATCTCTCTCTGAGAGAGTCGACACAGGTATGATTTCCAGTTTGTGAGTTTGCAGAGGCAGAGGGAGTGACACAGAGCCTCAGTGCAGACTCCAGTGCTTGAAGGGAGCAGTGCCTGCTGGGGCAGAAATCCGCCGGAAAAGAGCGAAGACACATAGAAGGGGAATTTTCTCCTTAGAGAACTTTTTGCCAAAAAGTTCGAATTTATCACTTGCTAGGCAGATGAGCAGTGCTAAGCAGTGACTGGAGGAGTCAGTTCGACAGTTGGGTGAGATGGCATCGCATGGGCTCAGAGATCAGGACAGGTTGGAAGGAGCTTCCGGTTATGTCATATGGAAGACCATAATATTAGCTGTTTTGGAGGAGTACTATCTCGAAGCCTACGTCAAGAGTGTTGTGGCTGTTCCTGCTGACAATGATCAAAAGAAGAAGTACAAGGCCGAGCAGGGGAAGGCAAAGAGGTTCATACTCGATGGAGTTCGAGATCATGTGGTCTCACACTTGCAGGGCAAGGATACAACCCAAGAGATGTGGGAAGCTTTGTCTTCATTGTATGAAGGCTCTTTCGAACAATGGAAGATGTACGTAGAACAAAAGTTGCAGCAGACATTGATGCGGAAGGGAGAAGGAGTTAACTCCTATTTTCAACATCTTCAGGACACCAAAGACCAACTTGCTGCAGTGCGGTCTACTCAGTCTATCGCGATGGTAAGGACGACCCTGAATGGAGTCTCGGATGAATGGCAAGTCTTCGTCCAAAGTATATTGGGAAGGGAAAGACTACTTTCATGGGAGGAGATGTGGGCAACTCTTGAACAGGAAGAATTAAGGAAGGACCTTGTAAAGGTCAACCCTCAATGGCAACAGTGGGAGTGGCACGAAGACCAGGGAGGAGGAGCAGAACGCAGCTCTAACATCAAAGGGACAACATGAGCAAAAGTGGAAGAAGGACATTTCGAAGGTGAAATGTTTCAGATGTGGCAAGATGGGCCACTTTGCATCCCAGTGTCCTTTGAAGCAAAAGGATAAGGATGAGAAACATGATCCTAAAGATGTTCTAGCAAAGATTGACGAAGATGAGTTTTCCATGAGTGCCCACGCATCTCCTGGAGGGAAATGGGGCGATATTGAGCTGTAGTTGGGAGGACTACATGTGGGCAGGATCCTTGAGGAGTGCACCTCTTGGATCAATTCCTTGCTATGGGAGCCCGAGACTCCAGCAGTAGTGAGATGGACTTTGTGTCAGATGATGCAGTGGATTGTTTGGAGGATAGATGCAACAGCCTGAGACCAGAGATTGATCAGCGTAGAGTAAGGTTGGTAGCAGTTTAGATGGAACAGTGCAGAAATCAGCAACAATGCAGAAGATTTAGAGGGTCAGAGACTAGAGCAGTTAGATTCCAACATTCATGGTATTATGCTGAACACAGTTAAGTTCAGTTAATTTTGGATGTTTTTCAGTTGCTTCTCTCAGCGACTGAGTTGAGTACAAATGCAGTGTTAGCAGTGGCAGTGGTAGTAGCATAACAGATGCAACATTTGAGAGGGAGCTATAGTATAGATGCAACAATGGCAGTGGCAGTGTCATGGGTAGTAGTACAGTTGCAACAACAAGGCAGTGTTGGTGGCAACAATAGTGCGGAAAGGAGGTGCTTCAGAGATAGAGCAACATGCAGTTGGACATTGTTGCTAGAGCACTTTCCTCGCTAAGGAGTGTTAGTTTTTGGTAGCTTTGGATGTGCTCTAGCCATGAAAATTGGTGGAGAGGCTAAGGCACATGAGTTCTAAAGAACCCAGAACTGTTTGGTGAAATTCCACCCAGATTGTATTTTATTAAAATAATTAATATTTTTAATGGGGTCCGTAAGTTTAAACTTAGGAAAATTAAAATATTAATGGTATTAACCAAAATATGCGTGAGAATGATCTAGAAGGCGGATCAAGTCATGCTTTAATTTTAGCCATTGATTAGAGACTTAATCTCCGTCGTTGAAGTCTCAACGAGAAAAGTATAAGGATGTTTGGGGTTCATTTAGAAACACACACAGGAGAGAATAAATTGATCTGGAGTTCGATTTCTGGGGCTAGGAAGTTGAGAATTTGAACTGAGTGATCAGTTGCAACAGAGGGGCAGGTATATTTCGGGAGAATTGATAGAGAGGCAGAGAGAAGCTACTGGAGGCAGCGCAACAGCTAAGAGGACTGGCGCTGGGCCAATTTGGGCCCATGCAGGCCTGACGTAGAGCCAGAAGGGCCAACACAGAAGCAGAAGTTGCCCTTCACGTAGAAAGCCGGAACTGCCGGAACAACCGGGAAAGCTGACGCAGTGGGCAGAAGAGACAACGCCGAGCTGATGTAGAGCCTGTAGGGTTGACGCAGTGGGCAGAAGAGACAACACAGAGATGACGTAGAGCTTGTAGGGTTGACGCAGGCCCTACGCAGGGCCAGCTTAGAAGTAGCCGGGGTTAGCCAGTTTTGTTGCTGGATCAGCCGAAATCTGCCGGGTGAAGTGAGGTAAAACTCAATCCATTTTTCTGCCTTTGTATTTTCTTTGTCACTGATTTGTCAGGAAAGCAACCAACATTCTATTCAGAATTACTGCTTAATAATAGAAAACACTCAGAGTCGCTGCACCAGTTTTCTTGCATTGGGTTTTTTCGGGGATTTTCTTGTCCAAAAATAACTGTCTTATGTATCTTGTTCTTTGCTCAGTTTTCCATTTCATGTAATCAAATATTAAAGTAGTGTAGGTTGCAGAAGTAATTTGCTTCAATATTTGGAGAATAACTTGATGAATGTATATTAAAATCAAGTAGGTGAAGTAGATTCAGATTTGCTACAATAGGGGTTCCTTGAGGATTATGAATTTTCACAAAAACTACTGCCATAGAAGCTATTGATACGAAAGTTTCCGTTCTAGAAGCTATTGCTACAGAAGCTTTTGCATAGAAGCTATTTGCTACAGAAGATGGCGAATGGGTGGAAGTTATACAAATATCAATTGAGATAAAGCCGTGTTGGTGAGATGGACGGGCCAAAGGCCTTCCACTACACGTCCTCTTTACTATGTTGGAGAGGTGTTAAGGCATCCAACATTGCTCCTTCCTATACATTATAAACCCAACTGTGGGCTTCCATTTTATTAGCTACCCTTGTACCCCAGCATGTGACCCAGGGCTGCCCCTGCTCATCCCCTACTTCATTCACCTATCTGCCACATGCCACCTCCTTTTGAGGGATGTACCTTGAAAATATTATCCCCTTTAAAAGTAGAAACCACCTAATAGGATACTTGGTTAACCCCATTTGGAGTTTAGGAGACATTGGCACATCTCGAAGCCCATTATGGAAGGGCGGGCCATTATGAAGTCCCCACCTATGGTCGATGGTTGGTAAGCTCATTTACTCGATTTCCCTAATGACTTGTTGTATTCGAAGGCTAGGGGACGCATTGGATCTTATGCGGGATTGCAGATGGTTTCCATCTTGGGTTTGTTTTCTCTAGATGGGGTCCTAATCCTCTAGAGGGATACATTGGCACATGTAGGGTGTGTGTTGAGAGCCATGGGCCTTCACAATAGTAAAAAACACTCCATGGATCCCCGAGGATGATCACAGAAGCTTGAGATACTCCCATTGGACGAGGATGATGCACTTGGTTCACCTTTCCCCAGCCGGCCCCACAGATGGACCATACACTTGGCAACTGACCCAGGACTCGTAGGATGATGTGGCATCTCCTACACCATCATCAGAGCCCTTGCAGACGATCTACAGGCATCCTCGACTCATATGGATACCCATGAGGTTATTATTGTGTCCCCATTCCCATTGGGAGCACCACAAGTTTATTGTTTGGAGAACAAGGGGCCAACCCCTTGTCCATCACTTTTGAGGGTCCTACTCTTCATTATGGCACCTACGGACCTCGTTAGACCTCTTAGAGGACCCTACGACATGCAGAGATTATTATTTGAGCTCTTGAGAGGTTTATTCTTTCATTTGTGAGCTAGTTTAGTGGGCTTGTCACCAAATATTAGATTATTAGAACATTATTTTATTTTTGGGGCTTATGTAGGCCAAGGAGGCTAATTCGAACTCCTCATTAGTCTATAAATACAAGTAAGATGAGGTAATTTGCACATCATCACTTTAGATTGGATCTCCTCTCTCTTGAGAATTTCACACTTTTTCGTGGAAGATGAATTGGAGCTTTATGGATGAATTTTGATATGTGGATTTGGTTTATCTTGTCTTGGAGCTTCTCTATTGTCAAATTATGGATGGTTGGATATACTCTATTACATGTAAGTACATGCTTTTAACGCTGTTCTTGTTTTACTTTGTCATATACATTGTATTAGGATTTCCGCTATTTTTTAGGGCTAATTGTTGCATGCATTTACTGCGTAAATTGTGGAATTTTTTCTCTATATAACATCTCTCAATGTATGGGCCATGTAATTTGAATGAAATCTCCTAGGGGTAATTCTATCAATGAATTCACCTTGAGAAGCCATCACCTTTTGCACATTGAAGTATAAAAGCTACGAGATTGCTTCTCTTTGACCTAGAAGGCTAACGAAGTGGTCTTGAGGCCTCCTTGACCAGGAGTCAAAGGTCCTCATTCATATTTACCATAGCCATTCTCCCAAGACTAAGGCATTGATCTACCAAGAGGTGATCACCTAAAATAAACTCTTTTTCACCTTTTCCTAGGTCTAGCCAAGTTGGGTTACCTCGGGCATCATTTTCGCAACAAGATAGCCCTCCAAAAAGTTCGATCTCCTAGCCCCTCATGTGCTAGTGTCTCGTCAAAGCCTCCTCCAATTTTGAAGCCATTCTGATGGTGGAGTGGTGAGGAAAGCCAAGCCATTGCTCCGAGATCAAACTTTGTCGTAGTATCCCCAAAGCTAGTACCTCATAGGATCAATTCAACACCTTTGAGTGAATATTCTTTCCTTGATTTTTTCCCCCACCTTGTCTAGGTTAAGAACATCATTGGTTGCAAAACTCTTACCTCCTAACCTAGGTTGGGTCCACTTGGTCCTGTGTGGTCCCATTCCTTTGAAAAGACAATTCTTCAAGAACCATTCAGGATACCAATCTCAATAGGGATTTTAGGGATTGGGAAACTCTTTCACGAATCATATTTCCTAAACCTAAACCTCAAATCCTCTCATTCCTTTCCTAGAAGACCTTGTACCTTGCCTAGAAAGCAAGCAAGCTCTATCCTTCAACCTCTTCTAGAAAGAGATCATTTGGGTCACTCTGCATCCACTCATCCTTCATTGGTGACTCCATAATATACCGGGTCTCCTCCCATCGGTGAAAGTCTGTAAATAGTAGGGAGCCTTAGATGAGGTGACAGTGGGCTAAGTCTCCATTTGTTTCCCTTGGTCTAGCATTTTCCCTTTAGGTCCCCTGCTAGTTTGAGCGGTAATGGTTCCTAGACCCAGAGACCTTCAAAATGGAGGTTTTCTAGCCCCCATGCCCAAATTTCCAAGAACGATAACTCAAATCTCCCAATTGTGGTTCTCTCAGAATTCTTGCCTTCGTCTTTGCTTCCCTTTGGATTGATACCCCCTGTCTAGATCCCCTTTCCTTTCTTATAACCCCAAAATTTCACTGCCCTCCAATTATAATAAGGTTTCCTTCCTTTAGTTGGTTATCTAGCATCTCGAAAAGTTTTCTAGAGGCAGTCACCTTTAAATGATGTCATATGGAACAATCGTGAGTTTTATGAGGCAATGAAGTCTTAGGAGTTTCATATATATATTTGAATTTAACAGTTCTACTTCAATTCCCCTTTATTGACTTATATTTTGATTAAAGTTTGTTACTTTATATATTGTAAATTTATTTTATATATATACTTTCTAAAACAATTAATAATTAATTAATTAATCTTCTTCTTTTAGTTGATATATATAATTTCTCCCAGTTAATATAGTAAATAATATATATAATATAATTCTCTTTTATTTGCAAAAGCCAATGCTTTTACTTCCCTTTGAACAATATATTAGTTATATTATGATAGTGGGATGTATAACTTTTACCTCACAATACATTCATCATATTCTGGTGAGTTAGGTATTTACCCAGTACTTCAATAAATTAACTCATTACCCTATAATTGGACTTTCCATAATTGATTTGTGCATATACTAGTGCAGTACATGCGATATATCCATATGTAGCTATCATATGCATGCTAATATTTCTATGTTCCCTATAACTCAAGGTGGGTCATTACACATGCTGAAGTACAAATCAGATTGAATTTGATCTTACTACAGCAGATTTGTACCAGCTACAAATTGGCCCTGTTAGATTCTCTTTACTTGTCATTTCACCCAAGTAAATCTGCCTACTATTATATCAAATTGGCATGATAAATTGGAACTGCCAACTACTCAAATCATCATGAAAAATATGCTGTAAATCAGACTCAACCCTTCACCTACCGTTCAGCAGTCCATGGTAAGCAAGATGCTTTAGCAAATTAGCACAGAGCAATTCTTCTTCTTGCCACACACTAATGGTGCACCAGGTCACATTTCAGCAAAAGTTCACCTAGCAGTATTCTGTCAGGACATTCCAACGAACACATAACTCCTTCCAACCATGTTGTCCTTCATCGGAAAGTGGTACCATTTATAGAAATTGGGGATGATTTCCTCTCAGTAAGGAGGAATTGATGAAATTGAGTCCTTAAGTACCTAGTGGACTTGGTTAGACTTTGTATTATGATTAGTTTACACAATTTTCTTTATTTTCCAATCTATTGTACATAATTCATAGGGGGCTTGGTCAAACTTGATCACTGACCTAACCTTAGGAGACTTGCTCAAACTTAAATCACTCTTCAACAATTTTTTTACCTCTACAAATAACTATAGAATGAAGAGTATATTATGTGTGGATACATCACAGTACTCTCCTTTTCACTTGCATGCTTGCTCTCCCTTTTTGGTTTTCTATCCTTGTATGTCAGTGCTCACATTGTTGTTGTAGCCCATATCAAAGCAACACCTAACAACATGGAATTTTGCAATATAGTAGATATGTCTCACAACTCACGGAAATTACCCTTGGGCTAAGATGCCACGACTGGGGAGTATCTATTCTTCCAAATTTACCCAGGACTTTGTGGTTAGTACATAGGTGAGGAATTAATATTGCGGATGTTCATGGGTTTCTCAGACGCAGATACAACTGGGCTGACAGCTGTGAGTTTTCTTTACACAGATGAATGCAAAGGCAGATTTAGCACAGGCAGAAATCCAGCAGTGTCAGACAGAATTACAGGGTAGACAAAAGAATAATAAATGGGAAAAATAATGGATTAGCAATGATTCTATGGTATTTGGTGAGAGTAGAAACAAAACTAGGAGGGAATTCTCAATTAAAAAAGGGGTGACAACAAACAAATAAAAATTGAAGTGGCTAACGGAACAGGGGCACAACAGGGAGGCTGAATGAATAGACAAAAAATCCTGGATGGAATAGATTATTGTTTTTAGTTTTATTAATTACTGTGCAAAGATGGATCTGATGGGTGCATATAATAGTTGCTTGAACTTGAAAATAAGGAAAACTGTAGGCATATGGATGAAAGGCAAAAGAGGATGCTAATCATTTTTTTTTCTGTTTATATTTGTTCTTTGTCTCTGATTTAGAAAGATGAAATAATGGAGTTGGATGGAAGAAGCAAAAAAAATGAAGTAGATTTACACAATGGAAGAATGAGTGACGAACAAAGCAAAAATAGACAGAAAGAATATATAATCAATGACTAACTTCTCAGATGCCATTTGTGGCAAAACAGTTTGAAGGATAAATATCCATTAAAATCATAATTGGTGAAAGATAGATATTACAATAATCTGTTTTGTCTATATTAATTCTTACAAAACTGGATTGTCTTTATATAAGGGTTCTAAAGGCTTCAGGTTGTTGTGCTTTTGCTTGAGAGAGAGGCTATGTGTAAATTCAAATTTGGATTGAGTTTGGTTTTTAGCTTGATTTTTAGTTTGCAGTTGACATAAGTACAAGACTATCATATTCCTCGGTTGGACTTGTGTGAAATTTCCTTAATTGCAGTAACTAAAATTTAATCTTCTATCTATTGGAGATTATTTGTCTTCAAAAATTTATTTACGGCAAAAAACAATTAATTCATTACTACAATCTTCACAAAATACAAGAACTGAGAAATGATGCACACACAAAATAATTGACATTGGTATTTTTGGACAAATTATCTTTGGAAAAACCCCAATGTGGGGGAAACCAATTTTGTAGATGAGGGTTTATATTATTAATAAATATTCAGAAAAACTGAGAAATACAATCAGCTTGCCTCTCACTGGCAATGCTCTAACCATATCTCTACTGGAAAAATCAATCTGGAAACCCAAGTTTCCTTTTACAAAATTAACTCAGCCTCAGTGCAATTCGCACTCCCTGTAAGGACTGTTGTTAAGATTCAACTAGATGGACAAATTTCTTGTAAAATTTTATCAAATTAAATGCAATTGCGTACCTGATTCTCCCATCTGGTGTCGGTCCACGTTGCTCCGAGTTTTCTGGTTCCGTTACCAAACAAACCGATTCCTCCCAACCTATCTGGGATCAACCTCTGCGGTTCCTATCCAGAGGACTTCGAAATGGAAGTCCATTGGCCCCCCGTGCCCAAAACTCCAAGAACAGCTCAAAATTTCTCAATTTTCAGTTCAAAATCGAGCCCCTAGCTCATCCCTCAAACATATTGATTTTATCATCATTATCTGTATTTTCTCCTCTCTGCACTATATTCCAAAGGTGAAAGCAATCCTCTGTTTTCCCAAAACTGGTTTTTTTCTCCCCCCTACTTCTCCTTTCGATTCTTTTTATATAGGGAAGGTTTCTTCCCCCCGAAGAAACCCCACCTTCCTTTCCTCCAATTAATCTTAAGATTTAACCTTATCCATTAAGATATTTGAGTTGGTCATTATATATTAAATGAGATTTTTAACCTTATCATCTCAACCGACTTCGAGAAAAGTATTTTCTTTTAAGTACCTTATCATGAATTGTCCAAAGGTTTATGAAGTAAAATAAATCTTGTCCATTGTAATAATAATTATTTATTATTTAAATAAAATTTTATTAATGATAATAAATTAATATATTTTATTGTACTACTTAAATAAATAAGATATTAATTAATACTTTTAAAAACTAATTCATTTTTTACATAGATATATATTATATATAATTAAATTAGTATGTATACTAGTGCAATGCCTGCGATGCATGTGTATGTAGCTATCATACACACGTCTCGTAAGCATGCTAATAATCAGTAACTCAAGTTGGGTCACTACATACACCCCTCCAAAAAAACTTTGTCCCGAAGTTGAGTTTATATAGTATATTAGTAATTATTTTAACGATTAATATAATTTGTGTAAGGATTATGTCCCGTGATTAATTTTTTTTTAATTTTTTTAAAACATTTATAAGTTTACAAATTGAATAGTCATACCTTGTCCCAACTAGGTTCCCAAGCTATTTTAAAATCATCCTATCCTTCCTAATCTCTTCTGCTCCCATCGTATTCGTCCTTTACTGGAGTATGCTAAGGCGTCAATTATACTGATCTAACCATTCATAACTCTAAAGATGGCAGCGTCGACTATATCGACTTGATTTCCTCGTAGGCATCCGACAATCATCATTACACGTCTAGGGGAACGTGACTCACACAGTCCTCCCATGACTCCAGGTTTTGGAGGATAAACAGTGGGCAACACCTCCACCCCTCCTAGTAGAATTAGAGTCAATACCCTATCATGGAATCTCATTGAGCCTCAATTGTTCTTAGAGTTTTGTCGTCACGTAGTTGGTTTGGTAATGATACTATTTGCAATGTAAACACTTGCCCACAAATTATAACATATGCATCAATATATTCAAAATCAATTGTATTCAGATAACGATTTTCTATGCATTCTTAATGAACTCTCATCTATGATATTGATCTTTGAGTTCATATAAGATACTTGGCTATGTCTAACCAATATATTTGTAAGTTCATTTTCAATTTTTCACATCAAGTAGTCAAGTGTATTCATTATTTTATTTCCATTTCATCATTCATGTTGATATGTAAAATAAGAATAAAATTATAGATATCACATCCATAACATAAGTCATGATTTATATAGGTATCCATGTACCAACAATGTTAAGCATAATAATTTGAAATCATTCTTTCGTGTGTTGATTGTGCATGAAACTTATGGCTTTGGATTGCTAATTGACACTTGATATTTGATCTTACCAGCACATATCGTTCTGTCCCAAACATTTATTGATCTGTATGTTTTTTTGCTCTAGTAACAACTCGCTGGGTTATTACCTTACCTGGTAACAAAATGCATCATATGGATAGTCATTAGCAAAGACAGATCTCAATTCATTCCTTTTAACAATAATGTTGTTTGTTGTGCTCTCTTTATATATATATTGTTTGAAATACCTAGATCAAAGCATGGTATGCAACAACATTTGGGGACATATCTTGTGCTCAACATTTCCTCTAACAATAATACACCATACATTGCTCTATGTTTAAATGGTAGTATTCTTTCAATACCTCGGCCCTATAGGTTATATTTATGCTCATGGAACCTGTGCTCAGGTTGTATTCATCAATTATAAGGACTGTTAAATTAGGTCTGAATGTTGTCCCAACAATCATTCCTTGAAAAGTTAGTGCAAAATGTCATGCCAAAGTGATAAGCATTGCTCATAAATTTCCTTTCTCTGTCCTGAAGCCCATGTCTTATATCGAGTTCCAATGCTTTTGTTTACAACATAAAATATGTAGCTTTATGACCTTTTCTTGCTTCTTATTTTTCCACAATATCACTTACGACTACTTATACTAGTTTTAATATTTGTTCTACAAATTCACTAGTCCATAGGTATTATTGTGGTATTTGGACCCTGCCATGACCTCTAAAGAGTCCAATTCGCTAGATCCTTCATACCTTTCCATTGTACCTCTAGTGTCTATATTTATTTATTTTTGTTACTTTCATTCTATTATTACTAATATAACATTCAACATGTATTTCCATGGTTGTTTTAGATTTATGCCTCACTTTTCTATAGAAGCACCTTTGTCTCCCTTGTTCGTATACTTCCATTTGCCCATCATTTTCATCAAGTCAATGCTCTCAGACTTTACCACAACAGAAGATAAGGCACATAACCTACTAATTGGAACCAATTGCATTGCTATGCTGACATCATTTTATATTTCAAACTAATTATCCATTAAGTCCCAATCTTTATCCTTTATTCAAGATATGGAAATCTTTTGAAGAATCTGAATTTAACTTTTTTACCTGTGAATTCAATTATTCTCCCCATAATGTTAAATTCTACATATTCACGAATTAATTCGTCACTTAGTTTAATTGGAAGTGTTCTTTTAAGGAAATCTCTCTTTATGTCCTGAGATTCATGGTTCAACATATCGGGTTTGCAAATCCAAGTGTGTTTCTTCATCTGCCAAAGTGTTGCCTTTGAACACTGAGGAATCATTAATGTCTTCTCTAACTGTTTCTACAGAAGGGCTGAGAGATTCTCCAGCATCAGAATGTACATTCTGAAATTCTTTCCTCAAAATACTATTTTGTAAAATCTCAAGTCTATGAGTGTTAACAGGAGACAATACCCTGCTCTCCCCAGAAATGTCAGGAGCACTATCTTCATCTCTCCAACTACCACGCATTGAATCAAAATCATTAGAATTATCCAACTCAGAGTACCACTCTTGCTTTAATTTATGTGTTGCCCATGTAGATAACTGTGTCTTGCACACCAGCTCGGCCATTTCCTGTTCATGAAATTTAAGATTCCTTGAATGCTTTGATTAAAGAGTTTAGAGGTACAATATCATCCTTTGTTCTTTCCTTCCTCTCCATGAAATATAATATAATAAGAAACAACTCCCTTCATTTTATTTTAAATTCTATCTAGTTCTATTAACTTTCACATTAGAAGAGTCCAAATCAACCATTTTTGTCTTTTCCTGATTTCAGTGCTAAGCTCATCCTGAACAACTTGTTTGATGTATCATTTCTATAGTACCTTAACCCTATTTTTCAAACTTTAAGTAACCTTTGCCCTAATGTTGTTGGAACACAATCTTAGATATGGTACTACATTGCCTAAACTCTTGAGTAATGAGGAATCTCAATCAACAATTCCTTCCATCCAGTTGTTCCCTTGCTAATATCTTAAGTGAATGATACGTTTCAGCATTTTTTTTTTATAGTTGTGGATGGTTTCCAATAAAGCTTTTGATATCCATATCATTTGTCAATTTCTAAGTATCTAAAGTAAATGCTGACGATAGATTTTTGAAGTGTCGTTGTAATTACTTACATGACATTAGGAGATTTTCAGGTTCAATAGTAATTTTATTAACGGGGTATATAACTACATAATCCTAGCCTTCTAGAATCAACCATTCCATTTTATAATAACTCCAATACCATAGCGCCACTAGAAAGTGCTCTGCATTATTGAACATTTCGACTTATATTCCGTGTTTCATTCAGCGTTTACTGTGAAGGATTTGTAAATTCACTCAACTGTCTCTGTGGCCGTTTATAATAATACAATCACATTACTTTCCTTCAAGTTAGATCACAAACGCTATTTCTCATGTGACAGGGATAGTACCATTCTGCAAGATATACTCTGATCAATAATGTGAGTAATAGTAATGGTGTTGCTATTGCAAATCATCCAACAGAACTTTGCAGATTAAAATTTGCACAACTTGGTCTAAGCAACATTAACTCTGCACTCCAACTAAATACACTACCAATGCCCTTTAATTAAGCTATTTTTTAAGAAAATCAAGAAACAAGAGTTTGATTTCACTTATAGAGCCATGTAGACAGTAATAAGGTATACATTGACACTCCTTCAAGATATCCTTTAGTATCAGCTTTAACAACCCATAACATAGTTTTGAAACTGATCTTATATCTATGGTATATGCTTTCATTCCTACATGTTTAACGCTAAACATAGCTATAGCTGTAAGTTGTGGAAGTCCAAGGATGTTGTTTGACAAGCCTTGTAACAATGGGAATCCAAGTTTTGAATATTCTACAAGACTTAGATTTAGAAGAAATAGTCAACAAATAATAACATTGAAAGAAGACAGGAACCACAATATTTGAGGTGTCAAATTAGAGACCATTAGTTGCTTTCATGATGAATGGATGGAATTCTACATTGAGAAAGTAACATGTAATTATGATAACTAGTAAAGAAGTTATGGGAAGACATGCTCATTGTAACTGTAAATGTGAAAATAAAGGAACTGAATGGATAGCAAGTTCACTTAAACAAGATTAAGTCTGTATTACTACTTGCGATTTTACACAAAAATAGTTCTGTGATGAAACAAAGCAGAAAGATGTGCTAATAATAAATTGGTTAAAACAGGAATTAGGAACAACGCAAACAACATAAAATCTTGAGAAGTAGCTTAAACTCATGCTGAAAATATTGTACTAAATGCTGATATTTGGAAGGAGATTACAAATAATAATTTTTCTTCTGGTCTGTTTTCTTATTTTAGTACTTCTCCAATATTTACTTATCTGTTTTACCTTTGAGACTGAATTCTGGAGTTCTGATTCATCTATGTGGCATTGGTTTCATAATTTGGCTAACTTGATCTCCAACGTTACTATGAAAGCCCTATCGATGAAGGTCAATGTAGAGGCATTGATGATTCAATGAAATTCCGAGTATTTAACTCTTGATGTCATATCTCTCCACGCCTGAGTTTTATTACTCTCTACTATATTTCTCACACTTCAGCGAAATTTCTCACGCCCTACTTCATTTCTTACGTGAAGTTTCAGAATATTTCTAGAATCGAGACTGTATTTTCGATTTCAGAAATGTCTGCATACTCCGTACTTTGAATGAGCAATTACGGAGATTCTCAGGCAGAACAAGTTCAAACTATTCAGTTTATATAAAATATATATATATATATAATATATATATATTATATATATATATATATATATATATATATATATATATATACACGTATATTTATCATAGTTTGTTATTTGTGATAAGATGCAACAGCTTTTAGTTAAGGCATTCTGTTATCACGATGTTATTTTACCCATAATATGATATTTGGGTGTAAGTGAATTCAATTTTTTTTCGCATTCTTATTTAGTGATACGTTGAAACATGATTAAAAAAACATTAACAAGTTCCAATATTTACTTTATTTTTCGAACTTTTAATGTTTTGAATTCATTAGAAGAGATTTATGACCGCAATCCCTTCATTAATAAAATTCCAACTACCTTGAAACTCTAGCTTCTATCGAATTTTTAAATGATCTTTGATATTTTTTTCATAATAAGGTTGCATAGTGTTCTGACCTACCCTCGACATCTGTTAGAAAGGAACATGGACAGAGTGTAAAATTGATGGAAAATAAATGCCTTAATGTGATATCCATACAGATTCGATATGGCTATTAGGTACACCTCCATCTATTGTGGAACCCCTAAACTGTTCCTCGAAGACATCGAGGGTAATTGCATCAGTAATTAAATCATTGTTTCATAACTCAAGTTTATGAATCCAAGCTATACAATGTACTCTCAGACTTGTATATCATATTCCACCCATTAGAGATATAAACCCGTTGTTGAAATTCGTTGCCTTGATGGGGGTATCTTTTTTTTTTGGCTTAGGATATCAATCACGAGATTGCAAAATCAAGTGGGAAAATTAATTTGAAACACGTGAATCGTGACATAGAATTGCATCGATTAAAATGAGTTCCATGTGCAATAGGTCTCTGAGCCGCCATGATCTATTGTTTCACATGGTTGATGGACCTGATCTGATTGCTTTAGCTTCCCATATATCATTGCAGGTGCCCTTCACTTCTCAAACTCCATCACGTCGCCTTTTTAGACAGGTTGTGCAAACTAGGTATTTTCGAGCAGATCTCGTGTGCAGAGTATAGGTTTATTCCCAATATTTATGATGTTTACAAATTTAGTGGATTTGGTTATTTTGATAGTTTTTGGATATTTTTTTTTGCTTACAAATTCCTCTAAAAATATTTAATACTCAGAAATTAATATTTTGACTATTCTTCCTCCCCCATATTGTATCTCTATTCATAAATATTATTTTAATTTGAGTTAGCAATATGAAACGCCTTAAAACGCAATCAATGTATAGAACGGTATGACTATCCAAACATTAACATTATTGGTTGACATACTCCTAAACTCACATGCACTGAGGGCCCTACCATATATTGGGTGAATTGAAGTAGCTAACCCCCTTGCTACTTTGTCACTCAATATGCTCGTACGCCACTGATCTGCATCTTCGGAGTTGGAGCCCCTTTCGTTTTAACAGGATGATGAGTTATCGGGTAGCTTAAGGGGATTAACTCCCTCGCTAATACATAGCCCGATCTCCTTTCATCCCATTTATCATGGTGGGGTGTCATCCATCGAGTATATTATCATGTTACTCAATTCGTTGTGCCATCATCTCGAGGAATCTTACAGTAAACTATGATTTCCTTACCACAATAATCTCTCGGTCTCGGTACTTGATGTGCGCTACAAACCTATAATTGATATGGTGATTCAATTAACCGACCCCCTTTCAACAGAAATTATATATCATATTAAAATAAATACATGCAGTTTCAGATTTCAAATGCGTTTGGATGCGCTGTACTGGGTTATAAGTGATGTGTCTGTAACTTAGTATGCATGAAGGATGCGTTGAGAAGGTCATGTAACCTGTCAACTTCCCTTTTGGAGCACCCGCTGAGTCATTGTATGCTTTGTCCTCCGTCGGTTGCGTTTCTTTACTGCCATCGTTCCCTTCTTCCTAATCGGCATCACCTAGTTGTTTTTAGTGAATATGAAAACGGATTTACTATGGAGTCTGCATGGCTTGGAAACAGGGACTATAGTTCCCAGCTTTCTGTGCTCGTTGCGGTAGAGTTTGTTAAACAATTTGAGGGTGGTGTTAAAGGCGTAAGGAAAAATCACGAGTCTATTGTTCGCATGGGAGAGATGCTTGCGAAGGCCTGGGATACCCATTTGGGTGTTCCTCCAGAATTGTGCTTGGCAATGGCAATGGTCGGTTTACCAGATTCTTTTAAAAATTAGCTCTGAAAAGATGCTATCTACTTGAGGAACCGCTTGAGGAAGGATTTAGGAGTGGAGGTTCCGATATATCATAGGGCTCAAATAGCAAACACTGACTTTGACGAACTGATTGTCCAAATTCAGCATTTTCAGTTTATGCAAGAATATCTCATCAAGTATACAATACTGTGGGTGATTATCGAAAGTTTCGCAATGCTATAAATCAGCTTGTGCTGGAGTCTTCTCTATCTCAATTAAAAAAATGACAGTTTATAGATCATAACAATTATCAGAGCAAAATCGCTCTTCAAACCCTCTCGTTGTTTTCTACAGTTTTATTCTTTTGGGATTGATTTGAAAATTTATAAATTGTACAAACGGGGATAGGTTTATTCATGCCCTAGTTTCTATATTCTATATAGAAATGAGTTCCAGGGACAAAAGGGAGCGGAACAACTATTTTTTCTACCCCTGTCAATTATACATAAGGGATTATATTTAGAATTCTTACAAGGTCCAAGAGGTCGAACCTGCTCTAATACCAAATGTAAGGACTGTTGTTAAGATTCAACTAGATGGACAAATTTCTTGTAAAATTTTATCAAATTAAATGCAATTGCGTACCTGATTTTCCCATCTGGTATCGATCCATGTTGCTCCGAGTTTTCTGGTTCCATTACCAAACCAACCGATTCCTCCTAGCCTGTCTGGGATCAACCTCTGCGGTTCCCAGATCCAGAGGACTTCGAAATGGAAATCCATTGGCCCCCTGTGCCCAAAACTCCAAGAACAACTCAAAATTTCTCAATTTTCAGTTCAAAATCGAGCCCCTGGCTCATCCCTCAAATAGATTGATTTTATCACCATTCTCTGTATTTTCTCCTCTCTGCACTATATTCCAAAGGTGTAAGCAATCCTCTGTTTTCCCAAAACTGATTTTTTTCTCCCCCCTACTTCTTCTTTCGATTTTTTATATATAGGGAAGGTTTCTTCCCCCCGAAGAAACCCCACCTTCCTTTCCTCCAATTAATCTTAAGATTTAACCTTATCCATTAAGATATTTTACTTGAGTTGGTCATTATATATTAAATGAGATTTTTAACCTCATCATCTCAACTGACTTCGAGAAGAGTATTTCTTTTAAGTACCTTATCGTGAATTGTCCAAAGGTTTATGAAGTAAAATAAATCTTGTCCATTGTAATAATAATTATTTATTATTTAAATAAAATTTTATTAATGATAATAAACTAATATATTTTATTGTACTACTTAACAAATAAGATATTAATTAATATTTTTAAAAACTAATTCATTTTTTACATAGACATTTATATAATTAAATTAGTATGTATACTAGTGGAATGCCTGCGATGCATGTGTATGTAGCTATCATACACACGTCTCGTAAGCATGCTAATAATCAGTAACTCATGTTGGGTCACTACACTCCCTATCTGCTATACCCACTGGCTGCACTACAAATGTGTACTACTCTATCTGGAACTCACATTGCCTCTAAAAATCAGCTCTGGCAATGATCTTTGCCTCCTGCATATTCACTGAGCAACTCACACCTCCTCCGGCACTTGTCTCTGGCAACTGGAAATTGAATTGCTGCCCAGCTCTGCGCACTGGCTAATTTGCACTACCTGGTACAACCTCTCTACAAAATAATTCAGCCTCCCTTCCTCTCTTGGAATGCTGGAATCTCTATGGTGAATTTCAATTTCTTCGGAAATTTGCTTCCCAATCTCTCTGCTGAAACCCCGCTGCCGGTGTCTCCCTCTATGCCTTTGCTATCATTGCAATTCACTATCTCTGAGTGATCTCCAAAGCCCCATTGACTTGCTCTTATAATCTCTCGTTGGACAACCATCGGCCATGATCTAATCTCAATCGATGACTAAGATCATCTTGACCCCATCAAGTGACTTTTCCGGAAGTCTCTAGAGCAAAATCGACTTACCTCAATTAATCTGATTTAATTAACTAGTTTTCCTAAGTTTGACCGAGGAAAACATTTAATAATTGGCTAATTAATTTAATTAAGACATTTCTTGTGAAACCTTTTCTGTATATTGGAGAAAATGTGTTCCTTAGCCTCATAGACACCATACAGACTAGAACATCTGTCCGCTGCTACCAAAAACTAACCTGTACTGCCAAAAATAACTAATTTGATTGCAGATATATTTTATAAAATTTCAAAACTCTCTCATATTTTGTCTTTGCATATATATGCTTTATCTTGTAATTTTTTCCCTTAAAAAAAAATTGTCTTAATTTCATTCTTTTCCTGTGTCCAGCCATTAGATAAAGAACTTTTACAGAAGCTCCTCCTAAATCTTTGTGGACACAGTGCTACACAAACATGTCTAATTCAACTTTTGCTAGATATGGTGAGGCCAGAAACTGTGGTATTAAGAGAATATTCAGATGAGGCTACATCTCAGAGGCTCTATGGTTGTCAATGGAACGTAGTTTATACTCGGTCACGATTATCAAATGGTTGGCATGATCTCCTTAAAACTATTTTCAAACTTAATCTTTGAGGTGCTTAAAGTTCATTTCTAAAATTGTCTTCAAGGGTCCATGCAAATTTTGTGCGCGCAGGATTCCCACCTCTTCTTTCTCGTCGAGTACTGGAAATTTTGGCATACTTGGCAACAAATCGTTTATCTGTTGCAAATCTTCTAGTTTATATGGAACCATGCTCAACACTGGAGTCATCATGTAGGACAAATTTAGAGTTGAAGAAAGCTAAAGGGAAAGAAAAGTTACTTGACAAAAAGTGCGTTTCGTGGTCTTTGGATGGCTCCCAGAAAGGAGAAATATCTCTGGCTGTGCTTCTAAAACTTCTTAATGAGCCACTTGTCTTACGAAGCAGTAGTCACTTGGAGCAGGTATTGTTCTACTTGTCATTAGATTTAGCTTGTCCTCCTTGTGATTCAACTGTTTTTATGCAGTTGCTGAACATGGTATTGTATTTAATATTCATTAAAAACTTGGTTGTACCCATAACTAAACTACAGTTTTCCAAATGTGTTGGTTGATGCCATCATTTATTTTATGCCATACAGGTCATGGATCTTCTCAATGTGGTTCTCAAGAATGTTGAACTCAAGGATGAATCACATTCTTCATATGGAGAGGATGTTTTGAATATGGGGAAAGAAACTCAAGCTATGCCTGAAATGGTGTCTAATGTGGCTTTAAATACTGAAAGGGATGAATGTTCTACAACCAGACCTGAAACTGAGATTCACAAGAGTGATGTGGAAACTAAAACAAATGGTGTTTCTGAGGCCTCTATTTCCGGTGTCAACAAGGCTACACATCCACATGACATTTTTTCGCATCTTTTTGAGCCAGAGTTACAAAACGTATGTAAATTTCTAGCAAAAGAGGGGTGAGTATCGGTCACAATTTTACTGTTTGGATGTTCAATATTAATGAATAATCCTAATTGGATGATATGTGTTCTATTTGGGATGAAGCTTGTTACTTATAGTATGCAGACATTTATTATTTATTTTCCTTTGTGTTAAATTGTCTTCTAGAATCTAACACAATGAATTTACGCAGATTGCCAGATAAGGTGTATTCACTTGCAGCAGAAATTCTGAAGAAGCTGGCCTGTATGACATCTCTTCATAGCAAACACTTGATTTCTGAACTAGTAAAATTGGCTGGTGGTTTAAGTGATGCTGCTATGTGTGAACTAATGACTCTAGCAAACACTGAGATGTTGGGATTAAGTTCACACTCCATGGCTGGAGAAGCGATTTTGAGAATACTAAAAGCATTGACTACATTGGTTTCAGGTGTTAGTGATGGATTAGATAGCCATAAAACTCAAAGGCATGATAGGGAACAAGAAGGAACTGTTATTTTTAGAGAACTAAATAAATCTCTTGAACCATTATGGCAAGCATTAAGTGTCTGTATAGGCAAGACAGAAACAAAGTTGGGGAATATTTCGACCCCTTTTGTGACTACATCAAACAGAAATTCTGCACTAGACATTATTGAAGCTACAGCTGCCATGTCACCTCCTCTTCCTCCAGGTTCTCAAAGGTTGTTGCCATTTATTGAGGCATTCTTTATCTTGTGTGAAAAAATACATTTAGGAAGTAGCATTATGCACATGGACAATTGTGATGTGACTGCTAGGGAGATTAAAGAGGCTGCAGCATGCACATCATTTTCATGTGCAAAATCAGCTGCTTCCCCACAGAAAAAGGAAGAGGGAAGTGCAATATTTGTCAGGTTTGCTGAGAAGCATCGAAGATTTCTTAATGCTTTAATACGACAAAATCCAGGATTATTAGAGAAGTCTCTTTCTCTTATGTTAAGGGCATCAAGATTAATCGATTTTGACAACAAAAAAGTCTATTTTCGTTCAAGGATCAGAGAGCAACATATGCATGTTCCCTCTGCACCACTGCGTCTTTGTGTTCGTCGAGCTTATTTGTTGGAAGATTCATATAATCAGTTACGGATGCGTTCAAATCAAGATCTTAATGGGCACCTATCAGTGCATTTTCAAGGAGAAGAGGGCATTGATGCTGGTGGGTTAACAAGAGAATGGTACCAATTACTCTCTAGGGTGATTTTTGACAAAGGTGCTCTATTGTTCACCACTGTTGGGAATGAATCTACATTTCAGCCCAATCCAAATTCGGTTATTCAAACAGAACATCTATCCTACTTCAAATTCGTAGGACGCGTGGTAATGCTTCTCTTAAACTTTAGTGGATCATTAATCTGAAAGGGGTTTTTAAGTTTCATCTTTTTGTATGATATATTTCTGAAGTCGTTTGCTGATTATGTTCTTTACAGGTTGCAAAAGCATTATTAGATGGCCAACTCCTAGATGTCTATTTTACTCGATCATTTTACAAGCACATACTTGGTGTGAAAGTTACATATCATGACATTGAGGCTATTGATCCTGGTTATTATAAGAATCTGAAATGGATGCTGGAGGTATGTAGCAGTTTTTGGTGTTGTTATTGCTTTCTAATAGGCTTCTCCTTGCTTCTCTTTTAACTGGAGTTACCATGTGTCTTCTGCTCTATGAACAATCCTCAGATTAACATATCATTTTAACTTTCTCTATTTATTTATGTGATTCAAGTCACTGATGAATTAGTTAATGTATTCCTCATTTTAACGTCGAAGTTCTCTTTCTGCTGATAGAATGATATCAGTGACTTCCTTGATTTGACATTCACTATAGATGCAGATGAAGAGAAACACATTCTATATGAGAAAACAGAGGTATTGTTTGTTCTCTGCTTGGTACACTAATCTATGAACGCCATTTTTTGAAACTTTTTATTCTGATAATTTATTCCACACAAAACTTTTCCTTTTTGTATCCTTGAAATTTTCACAGGTAACAGACTGTGAACTTATACCTGGAGGAAGAAATGTAAGAGTTACAGAAGAAAATAAACATGAATATGTGGATCTTGTAGCTGAACATCGATTAACAACTGCCATTCGCCCTCAAATCAATGCATTTATGGAAAGTTTCAATGGATTAGTACCAAAGGAACTTATTTCAATCTTCAATGACAAAGAGCTTGAGCTTCTGATCAGTGGACTCCCTGAAATTGACTGTAAGTAGTTCTCCGTTCAATATATTTTTCCTCCTTTTTGGTTAATCTTGTGAGATAACCTCTGATTCTTGCAACATATTTGATCTTGCAGTTGAGGATCTCAAAGCCAATACAGAGTACAATGGGTACACTTCTGCATCTCCAGTTGTCCAATGGTTTTGGGAAGTTGTTCAGAGTTTTAGTAAGGAGGACATGGCACGTTTACTGCAGTTTATCACTGGGACATCTAAAGTATTCCTTTTTCCTTTGAGGAACATCAGTCATAATTTTAAAGCTTATTAAAAAGAAAACTTATAAACTGTCTTGTATCCTCCCATTTGGGAATTTGTATTTATGCTTAGTTTGTCATCTCTACAATGATAATGCAGCCTAAAAATTGTTATTTAATCAACACTTTAAAACTGGCAGGTCCCATTGGAAGGATTTAAGGCTCTTCAAGGCATATCTGGAACTCAGAGGTTTCAGATTCACAAAGCATATGGATCCCGGGAAAGACTGCCTTCAGCACATACTTGGTGAGTGATTTGTTAGTACGAAAATCAGATGGTTCTTTAAGATCATGTCTAATCACCTTCCAAAGATCTTATGCTTTGCAATATCGTGCTTTTGGTGTGCAGTTTCAACCAGTTAGATCTGCCTGATTACTCCTCTAAAGAACAACTTCAGGAGCGATTACTTTTGGCAATTCATGAAGCTAATGAAGGCTTTGGCTTTGGTTGAGCCTGTCTTATATTGACGAATTGAATGGCTCCAGAACTAGTTGACTAGTATATGAGTCTGTTGTAGTTTATGCAGGTGTGACTAACTGCATGATATATTGTATAATGCGTTTTATATGCGAAGAAGCAACTTGTCTAAATTTTCTAAACTAATTTATGTAAACACATCATGCTTTGGGACTGCAACTGTTAATTTGTTGCAATATGTCTCTAAGCAAAGGTAGAAGGTCCTGTATTTTATTATTTATGCCTCCAATTTGGCATCATTGTGCAATTCATTCTTTTGAAATGTGGGAAATACAGTATGGAAAGTTTGGCAGATAGAGCCACGAATCGATTATTACATAAATGCTAACACATATATGATATTGCAACTCAAACTTCTGAATTAAGGAGAACAGGCCCTTCTGCTTGTTACTGCAGGCCTTTTATGGGAAGCTTTATAACAAATACGGATGGTACTATGCGTACAGATCGGAAGAGGCTTCCAAATCATGACCTAAAATTATCTAAAGGCTTCTGATTACCCATTACCCATTTTCAAATACTGCAGAATGATAATGTATACGGGAATTTGGCGCATTTATTTTAAATCAATTGGCAGACATTTTTAAATCAATTGGCAGACATTTTTAAATCCAAATATTAGATGGATTTCTAGTCATTAGAAAATTAGAAATATTAGTGGCTTTCCATAGTGAAAAACAAAACTTTTATTTAATTGGCAGACATTTTTAAATCCAAATAATAGATGGATTTCTAGTCATTAGAAAATTAGAAATATCAGTGGCTTTGCATAGGGAAAAACAAAAGTAGAGTAGGGAGGAGACAGGGAAAGGCGTTAAATTTTGATTATGATTAACTTTTTTATTATAGATAATATATTGAATGTAAAATTAATAATTTATTTAAAAATGGTTGTAAAGCAATTTACTGTTTATCATTTAATTTAAAAATTATGTTTTAGAAGAAACTGCATAAAACATTATAATTAGGCCGATAGGCCTTCCTATGCATCAACAATCGTCAACACTTTTACCCTGCTCCATTCGATCAAGTGAGATACTTTCAACCGTTGATTTGAAGTGTCACTGCTTTTTCTAAATATTGGTTGAGCTTTTTCCCATAAGATATTTTCACTGCTTTTTCCTATTCTTTTATAATTGTTTCTTTGGTCTGGCAGTTGTTATTGCTGTTCTTCTTCCCTAACTTTTAGCCAGCACTGTTCTTCTTCCCTTCCCCTGATTTTGGCAAGCACTGATTAGTATTAAATTATCACTAGCAACTTTGTTGTGCTTTGGCTTGTATGATGCTGTCCTGAGTCAGTAGAATGGTAAAATCAAGGTTGTCTCGTCAATGGGCAAACAAAGTAGCGGTAAATCATACTTATTAAACCACCTATCTGGCTCCCTTTTCGATGTAGCTGGGGGAAGATGCATTGATGGAGTGTGGATGACAGTTCGAAGGGATTCAAAGTGCCTCTATATATTGATGGACTTTGAGGGATTAGGCAGTTTTGAGAGAACAGAGCAAGAAGACATGTTACTCTCAGTCTTAAATGCCGCCCTGAGTAATTTAACAATATTCAACAAGAAGGTTTGTATTTAGAGCTGTCTTGTTCGTTTGCTTTTACTGGTTTACCACTTGATTTTCTCGTACGTTAGTAGCCTTGTCAATTGCCATACTTTGCTTCTTATCAGGATTTAAAACTTGACAAGGATACGGAAGTTATATTTCAGCGTTTCCAAAGTGGGGTGAGTTTGGTGAAGGATGCCAAAAGTCTATTTAAAGGACTATTTTACATAGCTATCAAAGAAGTAGACATCTCTGATGTGAAGGAATTAAAAGTTGAATTCCGTCAAAAGCTTCTACAAAAGATCTCGGGAAAATTTTCCTACCAAGATGTATGGAGAAATGTTTGTGCTTGCTGCAATGGCTCCTTTTACTCGAAAAGAATATCACCAGGGAAGCCTTCCTCATATTGCTTCGACAATAGAAGGGTTGGGGATACCTATAATAGTGGTCATGCTTTCTTGAGAGATTTGAAGCTTGTTATTTCTCAGATAGCAGTGAAGGATTGAACCCCTATAGATTCGAAACGTGTTGCTATGAAGGTGGCTATCCTTCGCAGGAACTTGGTTTCGATGGTGGGAACCAAAAAGGTACTTACGAATGATGCTCCAATAGTACATGGGGATCTATTCATTGATTTACAAGATACTGGCCTGGAGCGTGTAGCTCTAGACGAATCTACATCGAATTATCAGATTTTGAGTCATCTTAGATCAAGACTAGAAAGCGTCTTGGGTAGAAAAGGCAAAACCGATGATTTATGGCACTCCAAATTTCAGGACTTCATAAAGGCATTGGCTGATAGACGCTGTGATCGAGTTCAAAAATGGCTTCACTGCAACACTGCAGAATTTTCTGGGAATGATGATGTGCAAAAGTTGCAGCTGGAGGCAGTTTTAGCCCTTGCAGAACTGAAACAGGGCCTCTCTGTATGTGATTGCAAATGTTCTGTTTGTTTTCGGCGATGTGTTTTAGAGAAATGTCATTCCTCTGATCACTCTTGTATGGGTAAGGGTAACCATGTCTGTGCTGAGAGATGCATGTATTGTTCGAAATGAAGTGGAGGAATGTACAAATTTGGCAGGCCATGAAGGAAATCATGATTGCAAAAAGAAAAATCATACATGTGTGGAGATATGTTTTTTATTTGGAAAATCATCCAATTGCAGCAAATCTTGTTGTTTGAAAATTGGACATGAAGGTACTCATAAGTGCAGTTCATCACAACATTTGTGTAACAAAAAGTGTTCCTTCCAAGCTGCAAAAATCTGTATCTGGCTCCCTTTTTGATGCCATGCTCCGTTCGATTAGGTTCCATCAGGGGAGATACTTTCAACCGATGATGTGTGGATTTGAAGTCCGACTGCTTTTTCCATCGGTTGAGTTGCCTTCTTTTCACCCCCTAGTGCGCATGTCAATATAATTTTACTGCTTTTTCTCATTTTTTTATGTCACTCTGAAGATATTTTACTACTTTTTCCCATTCTTTTACCATTATCTGGTATTAGCCTCCATCCTCGCTGAGATTTAATGAACAATCCAATTCCTCTCTCGGCTTTAATGAAATCTTGGTCGGTGGCTGGTTTTACGCAGCTTCTGGTCTTCGCCACCATAATTTATAGAATATGTCATTGATGGCGCCTGCGCAAAGGCTCTCGGGAATACAAAGGCAGGTTTTGAGGTTATACACAGGATTCTTGCGAGCAGCCCGATCCAAAGATTTCCCCGATGCAGAGTAAAGCAAGCAAATTGTATCGGCAGAGTTCAGAAAAAATGCATAGTACGTAGGTAAAAAGGATTTCATCCACATCGAGCATTTGCTCTGTAGAGACAACAAGCATTTTGAGCTCTTGAAGACCGCTACTATAGGTTTACTGGTTGTTGAGGTCAGATGATTTTTGTTTTATATTTTCTCAGTGATTACATTTGATTTGCTATAAACTGCAGCAGATAATGAAATCCAATTTCGTCATGCCGAGGACAATCTCCATTTCTATATGAGATGTCCAAGGAGAACGCACACTTATTTCTAAGTGTTACATTTATCCTGCTAAGTGTAACTTCCTTCAGTTCCGTTGATGCCTGCGTCCACCTATCTGGTATCTAGAGTTCATGACGAACATGTTTCGTCTACAAATGCTATTGCAATCCCCAACGTTGATCATTCACCTCCATTGCATAAGGTAGTTACGTACTGAAGCCATGGGGAGATGATTACATCGTCTATTCAGATTAAATGCTTCTGCTTCCATTCTCTAGGCTATTATAAATATGGAGCCTTGTAACCATAATATTTAAATTGTTCGATCATGGGATTGGTTTGTTTTCATGGGCCCCATCATCTATTTTCAATTGACCATGTTCTAATAGCACTCCTTGGTTAGCGAAGAAGTCAGTTTCCGTGTTGATATTTCTATGTGAAAAAAAATTATTCTTATAATTTTGGCCCAAATAAGATTTATTTTATGCAAAGTTGAGATCAAATTTTGTGCGGAGCTGTTTGTAATTTGGCTTAGTTGATTTATTACAATTATTGAGTCGTCAAAGACTTGCAATTGATGTATATTTATGGTGTATGCTAAATTCAATCTTTTTCATTAAACTAGATATTCAGCGTGATTGTTGGTCGTTTCTTCGATGCCCAAGGTGAATTTAGTTTTTCTTTCTTCATCAAGGCAAAAAATGCGAAGTCCAATCTTTTCTATAATGCTAGATATTCAACTTGATTGTTTGTTGCCTCCTTGATGCTCCAAAAGAATTTAGTCTTCCTTTTTTTATAGAGGCAAAAAATAACTCCCCTTGCTCCTACCTCCCTATTGAAATTATAACTATTATTAATAACAAGTTTTTCCTTTAACTATGAATTCCCCCCATAATTAATCCAACTTCGCTTCCTATCACATTTCCAACACATTAATTTATCCAAAGCTCTCTTTCTTTCATTTAAACAAGTGGGGAGTTTCATAGCCCCCACATGGATTATCTTTTTTGAAGCTTATCTATGTAGAGTATATAATTAAATCATTCATGAATGACATGTATCCCATGATCATTATTCACAATGACTAATTATAATAGATGTGATCTATTTTCATATTATGAATATATTGTGTAGGTATTGTTTGATTATACTCATAATTAACCAAAGTTTCCCACGAACCATTTAACTTTTCTATAAAAATTCAACAATTCCAATTTAATAATCCTATCGGCCTCTCTTTGTACCTTTTGGGACAATTGCTAGTTTATATTCACCAGTGTTAAATTAATAGTGATTAATAGGCAAATCCAACCATATAGTCTTGATTTGATATAAATTAATAAATTGAAATGTCTACACATTTGAAATTTTACTCATCATTATTTTGAGTAACTCAAATTATACCCAATTAATATAACAAAAAAATAATAATATAAAAATAAACATTTAATAAATTAATTAAAATATTAACATAAAAATTTATAAAATTTAATATAAAATATAAGCAAAAAATAATACAATTAAAACATATAACAAACCCTTAATCCCTTAATCTATTTTTTTTTATAATAGAGTTATTTTATTAAAATTTAATAATTTAAATAAAATATTTTATAAAATAATATAATATTTTCTTATAAAAATATTTAAATTAAACAAAATTAATTTAAAAGAGATTTAAATATATTACTACAAAAAAATAAATAACATTGCATTTGTATTATTCTTAATTTATTTATGTAACATCACATATTTTTGTATAATTTTTGTTTTGTTTTTTAATTTTTTTATATATATAAAAAGTATCATTATTTATGAAAAAATCTTAAAAACAATATGGGCTATATTATAAATATATAATATAATATAATATTAAGCAAAGTCTTTCAGTAGAAATCATACAAGAGAAATTTTGACTAATGCCTTTTGAACCAACAAGTGTGGTGTGAGTGTGTTCTGATAGACCACACTTGTTGGTTCGAAATGCGGACGCCAAAATTTCTCTTATGTGATTTCTAAATTCATTATGGATCACAAAAGTTTGAATACAAAAAATAATATAATATTGCTTATGAATTGTACTAAATTGTCACAACCACTGTTAATTGTGGCAACCACTTTATTTGGGTTATTATAGAAGGACTTTTCAATTTTTTTTCATGTATCATTTCTATAGAAGTTTTTAAAAATTTCTATTAAAATGGAAAGAGCAGTTTCTTAATTTGATTCAATATGATCAAGAACATGGAATGTGTATTTGGTCCATTTATTCATATAATAAATATAGAGAAACATAGAAATTATATAATAAATCTAGTCAAACATGAAAGTGGAGGTGATGAACTAGGTGCTCATCGATGACTATGCCAAATTGGTGTGCTACAAGAGCTCAAAAAATCATCGAACACAGATCTATTTCTATTTCTAGATTACGGATGGCTCAAAGACTCCCTCATAGAGCACAAGAGTCATGCCCATATAATGGTAAAAGTAGTAGTCAGGTATTTTATTACCATATGCTACATAGAGTTCAAAAAAATTACAGAAGGCACAAGAAAACAATAGTGAGAAGTGGTAGAGTACACTAGGAAACAATAGTGAGAAGTGGTACAGTAAAAGAAAACGAAAATGAATAATGCAAAATTTTTTGTAGGTCATCTTTTCATTCGTTGTGGACGAAGAGTCTCTCCCCTTAAAACCATACCAAATAAAATAAATAAACCATTCAAGAGTCCTTGCCGCCATTGAATTTATAAACGAACTTACGACCAACTCATTTACTCCAACAGTGTAGATGTAGAGCGAAATATTGAGAAATTATATTGAAACACGGTGTGTGTGTTTATATATATATATCCCCTGAAACACGATCTAACAATACGGTGATACGAAGTAGACAACATGCATATGTATAAGGGTTAAATGCAGTTATTGTTCATTATTGTTTGTCATGATTTTCTTTGGTTTCTTATAAAATGAAATGCGGTTGTCTATAATGAGACTTTTTGAAAGTTTTTTTGGCGGGTTTTTTCTGTCAAAATCCGGCAGCAATTTATTGGAATCCCAAGTTTGATAGCTAGTTTTTGCACAATCAAAGGGTCCCAGGGGTTTTTGAGGGTGTGGAATCCAAATATGCAGTTAAAAAACCATTTTAACTGCTAAAAATCAAGATTTAACCTCATTTCTTCCGCGGGATTCCGTCACCAAAATCTCCAAAAAATCACATTATAAACAACTCCAAATGAAATCATGATTTTAATCTATGGGTTTGAGGTTCAATAACTTGTGATTTTGTCAACCACCGTTTTTAAATAAACATAGCCATATTAAATTTAGCACATAAATTTTACTTATAATTATAATTATATTTCTATTAAGTATTATACTTTCAGTTTTCTTTTCCAAAATTTTTGGTTCCGTAATTGAAAAAAAGAAAAAAAACCTTTGCTGTAGATCGATCAAGAATACTTGTTATGGTTGAATCTTTGAGGGACATACGACCAATGCATTTACTTCGATAGTGTAGATGTAAAACAAAATACCACATAAATTATATTGAAAACCGAGCTTATAATACTGGGAAAAGTAGGAATGGCCCCCCGGCTACCGCCCACATATATCGGTTGAGTTTAGGTAGACTTAGCACCCGTCACCAAGTTCTGTTAGAGTTTAAATAGATTTTATCTGTTTAACTTTAATATTAAATGAAGAATGATCTGATTTTAGTTATGCTGAGTGCTGTGAGCGGTGCTGAGTGCTGTGAGATGTGAGCGGTGAGTGCAGTGAGTGGCCTGTGAGCTGTGAGCGGTGTTGAGGGTGAGTGGTTATGGGGTTGACTGACGATTGTTGAGGGGAGCGCTGTGTGCTGTGAGTTGTGAGCGGTGCTGAGTGAGGGTGAGTGGTGCTGAGTGCTGTGAGATGTGAGCGCTGAGTGCTGTGAGTGGTGAGTGTCGTGAGCGGTGAGTGTAGTGAGCGGTGCTGCGAGGGTGAGGTGTGAGTGCAGTTTGAGGGAGCGGGTGAGTGAATGCAGTTTGGAGGAGCGGCTCTAGGAATAAGCCGCGAGGGTGCTGTGAGGGTGAGCCGTGAGGGTGCTGTGAGGGTATCGTATGGAGCTGTGAGGGTGGAGAGCTGTGGTGAGATGAGAGGTAGAGCGGCAGTGAGGGTGCTGGGAGGGAGCTGTAAGGTGGAGAGCTGTGGTGAGATGCGAGGTAGAGTGGCTATGAGCGTTGCGGTGATATGCGAGGGACAGTTGTGGTGAGAGAAACGTGAGAGGTGCGAGGGAGGTGTGAGGTGAGCAACGGTGAGAACTGTGAGCAAGTCATACTTGTAGTTTCACTTTCAACTCAATGACAGGTTGGATCCACATTTCCCTAGTTTTCATATTATTATTTATATTTATTTTTTTATTTCAAAACACCAAATTAGAGCTCTCTATAAACCGGCCCATTAATCTTTGTTAATGAAAAAAGTTTAAACACACAAGTATTTTTAGTATGGAGGGGCCAGTACAGAAAAAACACTGATTTTGGTGGAAAACAAACATCCAAGAATCTGGGAGGTAGTCTGGGTAGGGAAAGTCATATCAAATAATGTTGAAACAATAATTGGAAATGCAATTACCAAGTCTTATTTTAAAGAGGCGGTTAGAGGAGGGTTGGTGCATACCCTGAAACTACACTTTCCAGATTTCACGAGGAGATAGGGAGCCCTACCCCAACACTTTTACTAAGAATGTAAATCGGGCTTGGTGACCCCTTTTGCCCAAGGCCCATCAAGCTAACGCATTCGACACAAAGGAAACACTGATTTTGATGAATGAGAAGCAGTACAAGGGGATTTTAAGGCATAGATAGGCCAAAAAGAAAAAAGATGAGACGATCACAGGAAAAAAAATCACTTGGATCCTACTGAAATCAACGAAAAGTAATGCAAATGTCACTACCAAGTTACAGTCATCATTAGAGGAACATGTAGCGCAAAGGGTGGTCAACAGTGAAAACAAGGCAATCCTATTGACACATGAGGGGTCTAGTCCAAGTCAGGGTGAAAACAAAGTTACACCAACAAATATAGGAGAAAAAAACATGGACACATGGACACATACAACCCCACAACCACTCCGTTGTTATGGTCATTTGAGCTCTATGTTTGCGAACTCATAAGCATGGAGAAAAATATTGAATTCATTGAGTTAAAAGGGAAATTCGATAATCTTAATTGAAAAGGAAAACAAGATCCTCAAAGAGCAGGTAATAAACTTACAAAGCAGGATGGAAAGAGGGCAACAAGAATTGGTCAGATTGAAACAAGAATTAGAGCAAGTGAAAGTGGTAGAGGAAAGACAGAGGGAAAAGGATAACTAACAAACAAATTCAGATGGAAGAATTGTAGTCAACAATTGTAAATAGGGAAATGAAAGAAAACAAAATAAGACAACAAATAGAAGAAGCTAAACCATAGAGAAACAAATCAAGAGGCAAATAAGAGAAGAAAAAGATAAACAAGACAAGGCCACAAATTTCATCATCAAAGGCTTAAATGATTATGGAGAGAAAGAGAGAACAAATATTTTAACAAGGGATTTTCTCAGGGATGAATTGAAATGGACAAATTATATCCAACAAGCAAATAGGATAGGTAGGAACAAAGAATGCGGAAGGAATAAACATGTGAGATTTACTTTAAGAAGCACAAAAGACAAAACAGATATCCTAAAAATTATGGGGCTACTTAAAGGCACTCACATTTATCTAGATGATGATTTGACATGGGACCAACATGAAGATCGAAGGAAGGAATGGGAGAAGGTGAAAGCCGCAAGAGAAATAGGAAAGTGGGTGTGGTTGAAAAATGGGAAAGCTCAAGTCAGTGAGCGTTTAACAAATTACAAATAAGGATTCAGAGCCCCCTCGGAGTATCTAAGCATGGTAAGTTGGAACTATAGAGGTTTTCCATGGAGAAGAGGATCGGGTTTGGGGCCCATAGAAGAAGGTAAAGACATCATTATCCTTTTAGAAACCCATGTGAATGAGGGTTGCAGGGTTCCACAATATGAAGGTTTCAATAAGGTTTCAGTGTGGAATGAAGAAATAAGAACATACAAAGGGCACAGAGGGATCATAGTGTTAATAACAGAATCATGGGGCAGAATAGTAAAAGTGGAAAAAAAAGATCCAAATAAACAATTTATATGGTTGAGTATAACTAACAACAATGTAACATTCAGGCTCGATGCATGTTACTTTGCTCCAAAAAACTCAAAGTTTTATAAGAAGACAAATTTAGAGAACGAAGACACTTTTAGTGCTTTAAAAAGAGATATCTCTGCCTTCAAGATGTTAGGAGATATAATGTTAATTGGAGACTTTAATGCTAGGACAACAAACAATTAGCCTATTCAATTGGGAAGTGATGAGAATATGGACAACAACCTTCTTTAGTTAGAAGAGGTTGAGGATCACACATGGACAAGGACCTCTCAAGATGGGAATGAGAGTGTGTCCCACTTTGGCATTGAGTTGTTCGACTTATGTAGCCTCTACGACATGGTTATTTGCAATGACATCAAAGCTTGGCCAAGATATGGGGGAATCACAAGTAAAAATTACAACGGCCAAAGTGTGGTGGACTATGTGATATGTTCCCAAAGTTTGATTTGCAATTTCGCAGATTTCAGGATTGGAGCTTGTCCTATTGAGATGAATTCAAACCATCTGCCTCTTTTTATTAAGGTGGGCATGCACACAAGTGAGCTACAGGAAGTGCAAACCCAACAATCTCAAACGAAAGCACATGCAAGTGGAAAAATCCTCATGAACCAAGAGAATCAAGAGCTCTTTGCAACGGTTCTGGAACAACAATTTTCAGGTGACAAAAAACAACATAGATGTCAAAGAAGATAGTGCAGGAACAAAGTGCATTTACAACAGTATGTTGATCGCTTTAATCCACAAATATTTAGAGATGTGCAAAAGATCTAGGCCTAAGAAGAAGGTCTTGAACACTTTTCCAACTAATCATTGGTATTATGAAGAATGTAACACTGCTAAAAGGTCACTTAAGAAGGAGACAAATAGTGAAACCCCAAGGAAGTATAAAAATATAATTAAAACTAAAAAAGAAAGGTACGTGGCGGCAGGAAGGAATGAATTAATTTCTTTGGGAAAGAACAACCCCAAAGATTTTTGGCAGGAGCTACAAAAAAAGACAAAGAAAACAGACAATAATATATCAGGGGCACAATTGTTAGAATATGTGAAGCTTCTCTATGAGAGAGATCAAGAGAAAAGTAATCCATCCATAATCAACTCTACAATTGAGTTTTTCTCAATGGAGGAGGTCAAGCAGGGTATGCAAAATTTAGCAAGTGGCAAGGCTCAGGACATTGATGGTTTGTAGGATTTTTTTTTAAAGTGGGGTGTTGAGACCTTAGCTTCAATCATTAAAAGGATATTCAACAAGGTCACACAAGGAAATTTTCCAGTGGAATGGACTACGAGTGTGGTTATCCCTCTTTACAAAAGTGGAGACATCATTAATCCTGCTAATTACCGCACTATTATGGTCAATCCTGATCTTCTAGGAAAATTGTTTGGGAGCATGTTGGAGCATAGAATCAATAACTGGAAAGAAAAAGAGGGTAAAAGAGCTAAATGGAAAGTTGGTTTTAGGCCAAGGCACTATACCATTGATCATTGCATCACTCTTATGCACTTCATCGAAAAAGTTTGGGACATCCAGAGTGAGGAGGCTTTTCGCTACTTTGTTGACTTCAAGAAAGCTTTTGACACTGTCCCTAGAGACAAGCTCTGGAGAAGAATGGAAGAGCTCAGAATTCCAAGGGAGTATAGAGCATTTGTGCATAAACATTACAAGAAAGTTAGCACTAAAATCAAAACTAAGGAAGGCTTTTCTGAATTCTTTGGTAGTGACATAGGGGTTAAGCAGGGGTGCCCTATTTCCCCCACTCTTTTCGGTCTATATATTGATAAACTGGAAGAATGCGTGAAAAACACCAGTGGAGAGGGTGTTCAACTAGCAGTATATGTGGTGAAGTTTCTTTTGTAGGCATACGATCTTATTCTAATTGCAAAATCTGCTCATGGTTTGAGAGAGCATTTGAAGGCATTAGAGCTATTTTGTCAAGAGGTGGGGATGTAATTAAATACTAGCAAAACTAAAGTCATGATCTTCTCTTTGAAGCGGAAAAAAACAACAAGTTAGCTTTATTTTTAAGGGAAAAGCCTTGGAGTTAGTGGAAGAGTACAAGTACCTAGGAATTTTTTTTCACAACAGGCTCAGTTGAGAGACATGCAGAACTGAAAGGATTCAAGGTGGATGGAGAGCATCTTACCTTCTTCAGAATAGATGCAAGAAATCAAAATTATGGGATTGGAAAACCAAGAAAACACTTTTTGGATTGTTAATTATTCTGGTTGTCCTCTATGGGTGCGAAGTTTGGGGGAGCAACATGTCAGGCAACAAATGGAGACAGGGAGAAAGAATTCAAAAACACTTCATCACTAGTAACCTTAAAGTCAAATCAATTGTCCCATATGAGATCTTACTAGCTGAGGCTGGTTTGTTTTCGATGGAAGCTTTAGCACTCATCCATTTGTTAACGTATTTAAAAAAGGTGGATGACATGGATGAACACCGGTGGCCCAAGTTGATTGTGGCAGAAGAGTTAAAGCGTAGGAAGAAAACTTGGAGGAAGCAGAATGACAAGTAGATAGGAAAATGGGGAATGAATCGACAGGATTGTCCTAATTCTAAAGTGGAAATAAAAAATTGGGTACTCGAAAAATTCAGGATCGCTAAGTGGGAAAAACAAGTTGGGTGTAAAAAAATGATATATGTCAATAATTTCAATCCAACATGGTCGCATAGTGAAAAGACCTATTTCAGTGCTGTAATCAAGGGAAAGGCTGAGATTTTAATAGCACAAGGACCAGATCCTATCATCTTAGATGCGAAACATGTAGATTGGTAGTTCCCAAGGAAAAGTGGGAAGAAAAAAATTGTGTCTTTTGTGAGGAAGGAGCGGTTGAACCAAATGGCACTTCATCATGGAGTGTCCTTCCTATAAGGACATTCATAGTCAGGTCGAAAGTGACTTGAAAATGCACAGTCTGTGTGAGCTATTTGGGGAAGGAAAACTTCACAAGACGACAAACCTTTTGATCATGATTCATACCAAATGGGTTGTTATGGACGAGAACTTGATTGTATGAGGTTGTATGGGTTGGATATCTGGGTCCCTTAGACCGTTTTGGTCTTGTGGACGTCATTAAAATTCTTCATTCATTCATTCAATCATTGGTGCCAAATACTATCATTATAATTTTGCGACACTGAATCGAAGTTGGATTTGTTTGAAATACTTTAATCCCTCATAAATGACGTTACTATATAGATACACTGAAACTTATTTTTTTTAAAACACTCTTTAGACTGGGCAATGAAGTACCTTGGCCAATAAATAAACAAAAATATATATGGAACGTTTAACACAACTCTGGTTCGATATGGTCTTCTTTTGTCTTCCACATAATGGAGGCATACATCCCCACAATTTCAACATCAACTTCTTTGGTTTGGCCTATAATCAACTCACGACCCTCCTCTCTCGTGTCTCCTACCCATAATTTCCACACAGTGGCATCGTACTCTGTTAGTAGAATATTGCTCGTTAGGTTCTCCAAAGAAGCCCACTCTTGTTATGGAAGCTAGGAATTTGAATCCTCTTCCTCAAATAATGGTTTGCAGCCATTATGGCTGCAATCTATTAATTGTTCTGCCGATGTTACGAACCTATGAAATAATTTCATTACAAGGATATGGTTATCAGAGGCTTGACCCATCTCCATAACTTTATGTGACACAAAACTTTGTCTTCCTGTTGGTCTTGATCTCTATGAAAAATTCATAATATACAACATTCACTAATCCCCTCATTCATTCAATTTAGTAATTTGTAATGGCTTGACTAGATGGACAAAGTATGGTAATTTCACTTGCAATACTTACAATGGAGCAAGTGTATTAGATTATGTAATTTGCTTGCATGGTTTGTATGGGAAAATGGAGGAAGTTTTGATTGGAGATCAACTTTGGGACTTAAAATCAGATCACAAGCGAATTTATTTAAGTTTCTCTTGGATTAGAAAGAAGCAATTAGAGTAAAAAATTTAGTGTGTTCAACAAAATCTCCCAAAGGGTAGAATTCTTTTAACCCCAGAAAATTGTAATACCTTAAAAATGATGCTAGAGAGGCTCTTCGAGAAGGAGAAAATCCCAATTCACGACCTTCATAGTCACGAATTAACACATTTAATTCAAAGTGTACGTACAAAGTGTAAAAGAGTAAAAATTAAGAACTCTGAAACAAATTGCTTTCTGGTTAATGTTTGATTTGACGAGGAATGCAAAAAGGCAAGGAGAACGTGGAAAGAATCAAACAAGGATAACATAAATCTCAAAGCTTACAAACAGATATTAAGAAAGAAAAAAGGCTGATTTCATGGTTTCAAGAAGGGAAGAACTAATATTCCTTGGGAAAAATAATCCCAAATTATTTTGGAAGGAGGTCCAATCGAGAAAGATGCAAACTGAAAATAGTATTACAACCTCTAAATGGTTTGACTATGAAAGACAACTCTATGAACATGATCCTAAGTTTGACCCTCCCCCCTTGGTCAACATTGATATTGAACTCTTCACAGTGCAAGAGGTAGAGATGGGTTTCAAGAAGTTGGGTGTTGGAAAAACAAAAGACTTAGCTGAACTCTAAGCAAAGTATCTAAAGTGGGGCTCAAAGATTCTTGGACCTCACATTACAAAAATTTTCAGCAACATCATACAATAGGGGTTCTCCACAGATTGGACAACTAATATGGTAATACCTCTTTTCAAGAGCGACGACATCAATAATCCTTCCAATTATAGGACCATAATGATAAACCCATTGTTTGCAAAGTTATTTAGAAGCATGCTAGAAAATAAAATCAACAAGTGAGCAGAAGAAAGAGATAAGCGTGCTAAAGGGCAAGTAAGTTTTAGATCTAAACATTCCACAATTGATCATTGTATAACTTTAAGTCACATCATTAAAAAAGTTTGGGAGTAAAAGGGAGAAGTCTTTTGTTGCTTTATTGATTTCAAAAAAACATTTGACACGGTTCCTAGAGATAAGCTTTGGCACATAATGGAGGAACTTGGGGGTTCCTAAACATTTGAGAGTAGCGATGCATAGGCTGTATGAAGAGGTGAAAGTCAAAATTAGAACTCCAGCAGGTATTTCTGAAAGTTTAGAAGCGATATCGGGGTCAAGCAAGGTTGCCCATTGTCTCCTACCCTTTTTGGTTTATATATCAACAAGCTTGAGGAGTGGTTAAATTCGCAAGGGGGTGATGGTATCCATTTGGGAAAGTTTGTTATAAGACTTATTTTGTATGTAAATGACCTTATTTTGATGCTAAATCCACTATTGGTTTTCAAGAGTGCTTACTATCCCTTGAGCATTTTTGTAGAAGGGTGGGGATGCAAGTCAATATTAGCAAAACAAAAGTAGTGGTTTTCTCTAAAAAAAGAAAACATAACCAACATAAGTTCTACTTTGAAAGTAGCATTCTGGAAGAACTTGCGGATTACAAATACCTTGGAATTGACTTCAACAAAAATCTAAGTTGGGATGACTGTAGAGAGAAAAGAACTTTGGGGGGTTGGAAAGCATTTTATGCTTTTCAAAATAGTTGTAGAGAGACAGAGTTATGAGACTGGAAAACCACTCAAACTCTTTTTGGGATTCTAGTGATTCCAGTGATTCTCTATGGTTGTGAACTCTGGGCCAGCAATACATCCGACATGCAGTGGAAACAAATTGAGAAAATTCAAAAGCGTTTGATTACAAACAAATTCAAAATTAAAAGTGCAGTTCCTTATGCTATCTTGTTAAGTGAAATAGGGCCTGCTCCTATTGAAGCAATTGCTATGATGCGAGTCATAAGGTATTAAAAAAAAATGAGAAAATGGAAGAGGGCAGATGTCCTAAGGTTGTCTTCAATGACATATTGTGCAAAAGAAAGAAGATTTGGATGTAGCAAAATAACAAGTGGTTTAGTAAATGGGGTAATTGCTTGAACACATGTCCCATAAATAATTAATAGATAAACACTTTTGTTATGAATAAGTTCCACAAGCATACTTGGGATAAGGAGCTAGGGAGAATGAAAAAGTAATATATTGAAGTGTTTAATATCACTCATAATCATCAACAAAAAGCATACATAGAGGCCAATATTTATTGGAGAGCCAAAATTCTTATTGCTCAGTTAAGGACTAATGCTCATCAACTCCATTGTGAAACCAGGGCGTTGGAAAAGGTCAGAAGAAGTGTGGGAGGAAAGAGTATGTATTTTTTCTTCTTCTGGAAAAGTCGAAACATAAAAGAATTTCATTTTAGAATGTGAGGTCTTTAAAGACAACAAAGAAAGTTATGCATATATTCTGGAAGCGAGCTTTTAGGATAATCTATTTAGCGAGGGGTTTGTCAAGAAGTTGGGAGCGTTTATTGTGAGGCTTTTGAGGGAAATGGTCGAATACATCAACCATATGAAGAGAAAATCTGTCCCATAAGAGGCTTTTGAGGGAAATGGTCGAATACATCAACCATATGAAGAGAAAATCTGTCCCATAAACTATCTTTAACCTCGTGGACATTAAAATAATTTTCTTTCTTTCTATGATTTTCAAATCAAAATCTCTGCAGAGATTTGTGCCTTATTTAACCAATCGAACAACTAATTTCAATTTGATTTTTCTTCATACATTAATTCAGAAGTGGGATTTGAACCCACCGCCTCAATCGAGGACCAAAACTTGAATATGCTGCCTTACACCCCTTAGCCAATTTAAAATATATTAATGAGAAAAATCCAACAAAATAATGGATAAAATGGAGAATGTTGAGTTACAACCATTTGCCAAGAAGTCCTCAAGATGGACGAGCATTCATCGACGACACATTTTGTTGTTGGAGAGATGGTCCAGCATACATTCTGAGGAGGCTGGTTGCTTCAATGCCACCACGGACTCGACCAACGACCGTCCTGCTTGGTCACCATTAACAGGTCACGAACAATTCACCGCTCAATTTCATGCCATCTATTTTAATCAGATTTAGATTTAGTCACCCCGTTACATTATTCGTTTAAATCCGCATGGTCTTTGGGCTTGTTGATCCCTCTCCGTCTCCGTTGTCATACGTTTACATAAACGCACAAACCCATCCCGTTGCAATGCAAAAAACACTCGTGAGAAATTTGCAATCGAGAGCCCCCTGTTGCCATGTATCTTTCACTGTGTGCAAGGTGAAGAGGAACATACGGGAAAATATATAGACAGAAAAGTTGCATGCAATAAAGTTAAGGATATATAATCAAAAGGTTGCACTTGTCCATGTGGGAGATTGTTGGATTTAGAGACGTCTAATTACAATAATTAGGTTGGACATGCGTGCATTATGATTATTATATCAAACACTGTCAGCAAGATTACGTTTATGTAATGGTTAAATATGCCAAATAATGTGATTAATTAAGTTATGGCATTAAACATATTTAAATAAGGATTTGGATACAAATACATATAGAATAATGTTAATCAATTATAATTGTTAATGGACCGATTATAATTGATTGAAATAATAGCAGTGATAAATTTCTTGACAGCCGAAATCGGCTGCCCTAGGATTGGGGCTGAAATTTAGCTGTCAATTGACAGCGAAATTTCGGCTGCCCTAGGATTGGGGCTGAAATTTAGCTGTCAATTGACAGCCAAATTTCGGCTGCCATAGGATTGGGACTGCTATAAAAGGGTTGAATCTCCAAGGCTTGCAATCACTCAGAAAATAGTCTGCTCCATTGAAGACTTGATAATCTATCAAGGATAGCCAGAGAAAAGGATTGCAAGCTCTTGGAAGGATTCAAGAGCCAATAACTCAAGTCAAGACTAGGAGCCTTTTGAAGATGGAAAGTAAGTTCCGCTGTGCATTCATTTTAATTTCTTACAAAGGAGTAGATCTTGGTTAGGGTTTAAAGTAATTAGGAAAATCCACAAAGTAAATCTAACAATCTAAACTTCGTAATCTAAAAAAATAATTTACATCTTAAGAATACATTCCACTATTTAAAATCAGATTACAAATTACCAATCATTCATTTACTACATACACATTATACAGACCACCTATTGAAAGCAAATTGCTTCTCTCAGCCCGACACCTATTAGCCAGTCATGCTGAGCAAGTTCATACACACTAAAATATTGAGGAAGTTCAAAAACCTAAATCTAATTGAAATCAAATCTCGTAGTTCATGGCAACGTGCAAGATATTCGTGTGGGGTATGTCCAGAGAAGTGGTTCCTTGCCTGCAATTCCTCTTCAGAAAGAGATATGCATAGTTAACCACAAACTTCTTAAACCATGATGAACCCTTCGTCGCGTTTACCTGGCTCTCTCCCAACAAATATACCACACCGGCTTCTCTCGCTTTTTCGAAGAAGTCAACCTCTTGCCGTAACTCCGACTGGGCGTCGTTAACTCCATTAATTTGGGAGATGGCCATAGCATCAATTTCACTCCCTTCAGACCCAAAGTCATTATTCTCAAATCTCTGGCTCACTCTTGCTTCAATTTGATGATGTCTGGATTGTATAAATTGCTTCAAGGAATCTAGTAGATCTTTTTCGAATTCCACATTCCCAATCCTATTGTCTCCGTAGCCATACAATGCAACACATCGATACATTCTGTATTCCTTTGGATTCACTTGTCGGAATCGAAAACGTTCTTCAAATGGGACTGTGCTGACAGGCAAATACTTTACAGAAACAAATACAACGACGGAGTGGATGGAAGGGAGGTTGGTGATAAAATGGGAGAATATGGGTGCAACTCCTTGAGCCAGTTCCGAGAATAGAAGCACAATTCCGGGAACTCTGTTCACATTCAAGTCTGTGAACAAACTCTTCACGCGTTCACTGGACACCTTGTGCTCCACGTCATAAGCATATTTCCTTATGTGGGCGTAATGCCACACATACATTATAAATAACAAAACTGCTGCAAACACCAAGGGTAGGTATCCTCCCTGGGGAAACTTATAAAGACAAGATGAGTAGTATATCAACTCCACTGTTCCAATCACAGCCACAAACATCGCAACCAAAATCAGATTTGTTTGCCATATCATAAGCATTACGAGGGTCAGAAGCGCTGTGGTGATAAGCATAACACCAAGCACAGCAATGCCTGCATGCAATTTACAATTCAAAATGTGAATCAGTATTATTTTCTACAAGGAGCTTTGGTATAAGTAATCCAATATTAATTAGTACAATACTAATAAATGAAAAATGAAAATGAAAAGCCATTTTATGGCAATAATAAAACAATGGAATTACTTTGGATTTCAAGATTTTTACAAAATGTTCTTATAAAGTATTATATTAAATAAATATATTGCCTGCGAGTGGGATCAAATACTGTAATATTTTTACTTATAGAAAAAGAAGGTTAACTCCCTTTATCAGACGGTTAACCCTGGCTCTTTTGGGTTTCTGTCAGCCCAGCTGGCTAGGACACTGGTGCGGTTTTTTTTTTTGGGGTAAATTATGTAATTTTGGATAGCTTAATAGAAGGTTATTTTCTTTCTTATAAAAAAGAAAAATATTAATTAATATTAGAATATTTGAAAAAGATTTATTTATTTATTTTGTATAAATTAAAATTGAATAATAATATTAATAATTTCAAGGATGTATTGTCTATTTCTTCAATTTATAAAATTTTTAAATCATATTAAATATAGCTATTTCAAGGATAGTATATTGTACATGTTTTTCAATTGGCTATAGAATATGCTATATTAAGATACAAATTTCTAAATTTGAATGATTAATATTGAAATTAATTAACTATTAATTACTTTAATATAAAAAGAAAAGTTATTTTATTAATTTTATACAAATCTTAATATTAAGTAACAATTATGACAAATTTGCAATATAAAATAATCTACAATCTCCTTAATATTCAAGATCAATTATGCAAATATGTCATCATCTTTTATCATCTTTTATGTTACAATCTCTTCAATATTGTAAATTATATTTATATTTCTCCATCAATTTTTAGAAAATTAAGAAATGTCATATAACTATTTGATTTCTTTACCATAACATTTCTAAAATTATTTATATTTTTCTTTCTAAATTTTATCTTTGTATTTAAAAAATTTAAGGAATTCTTTTAATTCTAAACTCTCTTATCATAAAACTCTCTTATGTCCTTTTTACAGTGAATAATTGGCTCATAATAAATCTTTTGTCATTCAAATATTTTTAAAATATACACAAAC
>APFE030447825.1:107422-142943 GCA_000404065.3 Pinus taeda | reverse complement strand
AATCATTTGATTGTTAGTGAATGCAGGTTTCGAAGTGAAGGAGGAGCTCATCTGGATCGACGAGGCTAGACTACTACAACAGCGTTGAACTACAGGTAGGATCTAAAACACTTGATTTCTTGTATGGTAAATGCATGTTTAGAGAAGGATTGCTCTTAATTGTCTTGTTTGTCACTAGAAAGTCTTAGGCTTCTAGGGAGGTTGGTTTTTTCCGCAAGATTAACTCTTTCTGCATGACAGTACATTAGGCCAAGTGTATCACCTTAGGCTGCACCAGTATTATTCATGAAGAAGAAGGATGGTACTCTCAAGTTGTGCATTGATTACAAGAAACTGAACAAGGTGAGGATCAAGAACATATATCCGTTGTCAAGGATTGATGACTTGTTCGATCAGTTGAAGGGAGCAACAATGTTCTCAAAGATTGACTTGAGATCAGGATACCATCAGGTATGTTTCAAAGAAGAGGACATCTACAAGACTGCCTTCAGAATCAGGTATGGGCATTATGAGTTTGTTGTAGTTCCATTCGGTTTGAATAATGCTCCATCTACTTTTATGTGCTTGATGAATAGTGTGTTTCATCCTTATCGGGACAAGTTAGTTATTGTATTCATTGATGGCATCTTGATATATTCTAAGAATGAGGAAGAGCATGTCGAGAATTTAGCAACAGTGTTGAGGTTGAAAAGAGAACATCATTTGTATGCTAATCTTATCAAGTGCAGTTTCTTTAGACGAAGGTGCACTAGTTGGGACATGTTGTCTCCAAGGAAGGCATAGCAATAGATCCAAAAAAGGTAAGAGCTATCATGGAGTGGGAAACTCCTAGCAATGTGGATGAAGTTAGATCATTCATGGGATTAGAAGGTTACTATAGGAGGTTTATCAGGAAATTATCGCACATTTCCTACCCTATTACATCATTACAAAGGAAAAGTAAGAAGTTTGAATGGACAAAGGAGTGTGTAGCCAGTTTTGAACAATTAAAGCAAGTATTGATGAATGCTCCAGTATTAAAGATTGCAGATCCGAATAAAGAGTTTGTAGTGTGCACATATGCTTGCAAGAGAGGGCATGGTGGAGTCCTTATGAAGGATGGACAAGTGATATGTTATGAGTCCAGGAAACTGAATGAGCACAAGAAGAATTATCCAACTCATGATCTTGAGTTGGTAGTTATTATTCATGCCTTAAAGATGTGAAGGCAATATCTTCTTGGCAGCAGGTTTGTGTTGATGAGAGATCATAGCAGGTTGAGATATTTGTTTGACCAACCAAATATGAATGCGAGGTAAGTTTGATGATTGGCCAAAATCAGTGAGTTTGACTTTGAGATCAAATACATCAAAGGTAAGGAGAACAAGATTGCAGATTCTTTCAGCATGAAAGTGCAGTTGAACCATGTTGCAGTAGTGAGATCATATGCGACATATTTACAGGAATATATCTTACAGGTAGGACAACAAGATGACATGTACATGGAGCTTATGCATAGGCTACAATAGGGTACAAGTGATCAGGATGTAGACTACCGTCTCACGACAGATGGCTTGGTGAGATTCAGGGACCATATCTATGTGCTAGATGATAGTGAACTCAAGAAGCTTATCTTGAGGGAGTTTCATGTAAATCCATATTTAGGTCACTCATGATATCAAAAGACGTTGACAATAGTGAAGAAGTTCTACTAATGGCCGAATCTAAAGAAGGAAGTGACAGAATTCATGGCTAGATGTTTGGACTGTCAATAGGTGAAAGCAGAGTGTAAGCATCTAGGTGGATTGTTTCAGCCTATTCTGATTCCAAAATGGAAATGGGAGGTCATTTCCATGGATTTCATTACAGGTCTTCTTAGGACATCGAGGTAGCATGATTTTATCATGGTTGTGGTAGACAGGTTGAGTAAGGCATCTCAGTTCATTCCAGTAAAGACTACTTATTCAACTAGTGAGGTAGCACAGGTCTTTATCGGGGAGATTGTGAGATTGCATTGTGTTCCGAAGAAGATTGTGTCGAACAATGTTGAGAAATGGCAATAAGAAAATCCAGTTTAATTTGTCATTGAATTGAATTGTGAATTAAAATTGAATTTTATTCTCATAACAACTTGTAAATAGTTAATTAAGTTTAATTAACTTAATTAGCTTAGGAATTTCAAGTTGGAAGTCTTTCTGTAGTAATGCATATGTTCTCCCTAAATTTTAGGGGTCCAGAATGATTTTATTTGAGTTGTAATTAGATAACTCAATTTGATTGAGTTATAGATAGTGAAACTAGTTCTAATTGTTTGTGGAACTAGTAGAGGTCTATTAGTGAGTTGGTGCACTGGTGTATCCTCGGTGCTACTCCATCTATCTGAAGATTCCCTAATGAGAAACTCATGCATGTCATTTCAGAGAAAGACCCAGTTGAGAATAGAGTGCAAGGACAATGTACTATCAGTTGTATGGTGATCTGAGTTATACAGTTCATGCATGCAATCAAAGAAGGACCTAGTTTTGGATTGCACAGTTATGGAGGAAGGATTTCCCAAATAAATATGGGTTGATCCTCATAGGAACTTCACAAGGAAATAGGGGCTTGGCAGGTAGAAAAATTGGCTAAGTGTTGGCTATAGCGGGCTTGTGAGGTAGAGAGTGATCATACTTATGCAGGAATTTTTCTAGTGAGAACAAGCTTTGTATTATCACTCAGATTTCTGATTAATGCAATAGATAGTCAGGGTTTTGAGCAGTGGCTTTCCCTAGATAAAAATTGTGTTATGTGTCTTTGATTATATTCCTCTAGTTGATTATTGTTTTCGTCGATCTATTGGTTTCCATTGTTTAAAGAGTAGAGTAGATCCTTGTCTTGTGTTTTAGTACATTACATGAGTTGTGAATCTACAGGAAAATCTACAAACAGGGATACCAACTTCACTTCCAAGTTTTGGAAGGAGTTGTTTATAGGTTTGAGGACAAAGTTGGCCTTCGGTACAAATTATCATCCATAGACAGATGGACAGACAGAGAGGTTCAACAAGATACCGTAGGACATGTTGAGGATGTATGTTATGCACCAACAGAGGAGATGGGAGGAGTACCTTCCATTGGTTGAGTTTTCTTATAACAACAGTTATAAAGAGTCACTGAGGATGATTTTGTTTGAGGCATTGTATAGCCGGAGTTGTAACACTCCCATCTATTGGAGTGATCCAATGAACAAGGTACTTATTGGACCGAACATGTTGGCAGACATGGAATAGGAAATGCAAGTTATAAAGAAGAATCTAAAGGCAGCACAAGACATGAAAAAGAGTTATGCATACTAGCATAGGGAAATTAAGGAGTTTCAGGTTGGGGAGCATGTGTATTTGCGCATCAACCCCAAGAAGAGCTCCTTGAGGGTTGGATCATGTGCCAAGTTGGCGCCACGATATTGTGGGCCTTTTGAGATCCCTAAGAGGATTGGACCAGTGGCCTGCTGACTTGCACTCCCTTCGACAATGAAATTCCATGATGTTTTTCACGTTTCATTACTTAAAATATATGTAAAGGGTTTTTATCATGTTATTGATTGGATTGTATTGCAGGTGGAACAAGAAGGAGAATTCTAGCCAGAACCTCAGTGAATATTGCAGTGGAAACATCTCATACTCTAGAACAGAGCAATCGAGCAAGTTAAAGTGCAGTGGAAGCACTTTGAGCTCGATGAAGCTACATGGGAGATGACTTATCAGATGCAGGCTATGTATCCTTCATTATTTGCGAGTGGAGGAAAATGAGTTTTTGTTATTGTAGATATTTATGTATGGTTTCTATTGTAAATACCACCATCAGCTCTATTATAAATCTCCAATAAGTGGTATGATTGTCATGATGGTTTTTCTTTTGAGCAAGTTGTTATTGTAAATACTGCAACGAGCTGGGTTATAAAGCTCCATGGGAAGTATGTTTTTCTTTTCAACAGTTTTGCTGGTTGTAGGTGTCACGGAACACTCAGGACAATGTTCCCCTAAGGGGGAGGGATCTATAACAACCCCGGGTTAAAATTTCATGTAATAAAAGTTAATAAATGAAAAATAAGAGCACAGTCAAGGGACACTTATTCCAAGTTGAATGTTGGGAAAGATATCATAATGGGCATCACTTGATGTGTTTATGGCTAAATGAGATTGGAAAAGGCAATGGCTAAGGCTTTGAAAATGCAAAAAGGTATTTTTGCCATTTTATTTAAATAAAGGAAATTAGGAGAAAAGGGAGGTGAAAGGTCACAGGTTGCATGTGAGGAGGAAAAGGAAGGAAACTGATGGAAAATGGAAAAATTAAAGGCATGAATAATAAAAAGACATAAGAGCATCAGTTGGCAACATTTTCCAGTTCAGTTTTGGAATTAGTCTCAGAGAGGATAAGAGAACCAAGAGGAGAAGGAAAGCAAGCAAGCAAAGGAAGTACAAGGAAAGCAAGTATCAAGCAAGGAAAAATTGGATGAACCATATTCAACGAGAATACTTGCAAGTAATAGGTTGCATGTATGATTTCCTAGCTAGTTTAGACATGCATTGTATGTGCATGTTGATATTTGGTTATTTTGTTGTCATTGGCATGGATTTTTCCAAGTTTCGACAATGGATTTTAGCCTAGCCTTGCCATTTCTAGATAACCATGGCGTGATGGGACTTTTCTCAGTTTGAGCTTTGGATTGCTGAAATATTTTGGATTCGAGTGAGGTGCTCTTAGGAAAACTCCAAAAGGCTTAGGAATCCCTTGACCAGTAATGGAAATATACATAGTAAAGCCTAAGGGTGGAGATGGGAAAATTCCTCAAGGTATTGGAGAAGAAATTCTGAGACATCCAAACTCGATTTAGTTTTGTAATCTTGACACTGGTTTAGGTGAGGTCACGGAATGGTGAGGGTGGAGGTGGTTTAACCTATGGATTCCCTTGGTTGTTTAAGGATTTTTTTATCCTATGAGATCCCACATTCATGCTTGGAATATGGCACGGGGGTGATTGGATGAAAGAAAGAATTGGTTCAACCAATCTATGGTCGAGTGGTATGTGGAAGTCCTGAACCTGGTTGGATTTTTCCTATGTTTAATAAGAGCTAATTTTCTCTTTATTTTGATGAGTAAATGTACTTGTTATTATGTGGCTTTAATGGTTGTTCTTGTATTGTTATTTATATGGTTATATGTTGGTTATAAGTAAGGTTATATGACAGTTCTCAGTCATGTCTCTTTACATGTTTTTATTTGTAACTGAATGAATAATGAATGCAAGACCTAATTGGTGTTATAACAACTAATGTGAGAAGGCAATGAACCTTCTTGTTAAACCTCATATAAGTTTCCAGTCCCTTATGTTCAAGCTTGCATTCATGACCTGTAGGTTGCATATTTACCAAGTGTTTGATGGAATGTCAGTCAAGATTGGACCAAGGTAGGTCAAGTTTTTGATCAAGTTTGTTATCAAAAGCATTATCTTCATATTTCTTATGAGTTCTAAATTTTTTATAGAGTTATAGGCTAAGGCTAAGCCCCATCCCTAGAAAATAGCCTTAAATCTCACAGTCGATGGGATAGTGCTAGCAAAATAAGGCTACAGTCGCACTCAGGAAGGCTCATGAGAGAGGCTAGAAGCTCTTAGTCACTTGTAGGCCTTGGCAAGGGAGCAACTGGGGCTCCAAGTTGGGAAAAAAGAGAGTCATCTAAGGGGTTGGACACTTGGAGGTATTAGGTTTCCCCTGGAGGTCCTATAGCACCTGAGAGGATTCAATAAGGTATTAAGTTTTCGACTCCATTTCCTTAAGGTGATATAGGAGGTTGAGCCTTATCATAGTAACCCTTCATTTCATGTTTACCCAGGAAATCCGGTGAAAGTGGGTAGATATGAAAGGAGGCATTGTTATAGTCTCCTTGAAAATCTTCCTAGTGGTCATAGGAGTGTATCATATCCCTTGAGCCCCCTCAGTGGGGGGTGGATCTAGGACTAGGGATTCTTGATGAGGAATTTCCACCTATTCTATTTCTTTGGTTTGGACCTTTTGGTAATTCTTTCCATGTATGTTGGGTCGTATGGGATTGTTTCTTATTCTGACTTTTCTTATTTTAGGCTACCACCAGTTGTCCATAGTTTCTCCTTGTTTGTCTTGTTCTTCCTGCTTCTTTGGGAAGTTCCTGGAAAAGTGGCCATAGTCATGGAAACTCTTACACTTAAAAGGGAGTTGATCATAGTCTACTTCTTAAAGATGGATCCAATTGTCCATATTGATATTGATAGTTCTGGGAAACCCTTTGTCTAGTTCGACTTTTGTGCATATTCTGGCACTGAGAAGAGTTTGTATCTCAGTTCTTCATAGTCTATATATTTCCCCAAGGCATTTCCTATGTTTCTGAAAGTGACATCATTCTAGCAGTGCGAGGGGGGAATGGAAGCTTCACCCATATTGGAACCAAGGAGGGTATATCACATTCTGAATTGAAAGAGGGGCTCTAACGATCTAGATAGAAGCCTCAGGCCCCCATGAAGTAAGGGTCACTTCTAAAAATAAGGTCTCGGTCCACTTTGTTTTAGAAAAAAAAATGTGAAGAGCCTCTTTCCACAGAAGGAGGAGGAGACCTCCCCTTTGATCAAAGGTTTCCATTTGTTCTCTACCCATTACCTAACAGTTCTAGGTGAAGGCCATAATCCCATGAATTGACCTACCAACCCATGATCTGTAAGTTGGAGGGATATTGCATGTGCTTATGGAACTAACATTGTAAAAGAAGGGGTCTCATCAATTTTCTTGACGAATCAAAAGGCTGGATCTTTTTGTGGCTTTAGACCATTCTCCACTAGTGAGTGGAATGTTGTTACTTCTAGATCCATGCATGGATGAGAAGTCGTATTGGCCATCGCTAACCCCCTAGCTAGGGTGAAGTCCTATTTGATTTTTGTTGGATAGGTAAATCCCGTCTACGGATAGAGGCGATCCCTACTAGCCCAACAGGGGTCTAGCAATAATCGAACAATGCTACACCGCAGGTTCCTAGTTGTAGTTAACAAGTGGGTGAGAGTAACCTACTTGGATTCCAACGCTTGTTTGTTGAAGAGATACTCCTCTCGCTCCTTCGCTCCAGCCGATCACAATTCCCCGCTATCCTCGCGGATGAACACCTGCACAAGCAAAAGAGAACAAACAAGAGCGTAAAATCTACTAACCACAACTATGTATCGGTCAGGAAAGATACAATTTGCATTAATCAATCATTGAACAAATGTAAATGGAACCATAAGAGTAGTCATCTATCTTTATTAACAAAAAGTAGAGTAAGGTACAACCGATATCCTGACGCTGAGTCCTTCCCTAGAGGGTCCAGCCAGCATATCTTCCAAGCATTCAACTTTGGAGCATTTCCCAAGTCAAAGAGGTCTCTCTCTCACATACAAGGCAACAAGCTCATGACCTTCCTCAAGCTCAACACAATCCTCACACAACACACCAAATGCCTACAAAGAGCGGCACTAAAATGCACTAAGAATTCCTCAATCAAAGTCTATATGTTCCCAACTAGCTGCTCATGGGCAATGGAGGAGGCTTATAAAGAGAAGGAGTCTCCATGAATAGGTAAAGGATGAGCTTTCCCCCAAGGTAAGTGGATGGTCAGTCGAACAGACATGCCAGAGAAAGGATGGCGACCTCAACAATGCTAACAACCAAGTCTGGAGGGATCTGGAAGGCTGGTCGTTAGAACAAATTCGCCCAAACAGGATCAGCGCGGGTGAGACACTGGTCTGGCGCGCTGACATCGCAGACCAACTACAGAGGAGGTCTGGTCAGCGCGAAAAGGACAAACGGAGGGTGCGCTGTTCGTAAAATGGGACCAGCGCGGAAAAGACGTGTGCTTCCGCACTGGCAGCACAACAACAACACTAGCCTCCGCCTGTCAGCGCGGTTATTTTATTAACAGACGCGATGATCCATTTAACTTAGGTAAAGAGGGTTTTTTTAGCCATTTTGAGGAGCATGAGTATGGGTGAATGTGGTCCATAGCACAGTAGGGAGACTGACATGATGGCAGTGACATTTTACTGTGTAACACCTCTAGTCTACGCACTAATTCTGGAGTCCACACAATTGGTTTGTCGAGCCTACAACTTCCCTGACTATCTGGTAGCTTCGCGATACATGTAACATCCCTTTTCAATAGTTTTTCCATCGACGCTATGATTTGGGCATAGCTTTTGATGAACTTTCTATAGTACCCAGTGTGTCCCAAGGTAGCACACAACTGTTTAACACTTTGTGGTGCTTCTAAATTTAGAATAACGATAATATTCACAGGGTCCACCATCAGTCCCTGTTTGCAGACCACATGTCCCAGCAAGTTTCCAAAAGGAACGAGGAATGTGCACCTCTTAAGGTTTAGCGCAATTTGGTGTTGTCGACAAGTATCCAGCATCAAGCGTAAGCTTTCTACATGGTGCTTAACTAATCCAAAGATAGTCCAATCATCCAAATAGACCTCTAAGAACTTGTGGATGTATTCTTTGAATACAACAACAACGATGCGTGAAAAGATGGTTGGTGCATTTTTCAATCCGAATGGCATAACGGTGTATTGAAAGCAACCCCATTGCGTTGCGAAGGTTGTTTTTCTCCTGTCTTCTGGCGCTATCTTGATCTGGTGGTACCTCGAGAACCCATCCATGAACAAGTATGCTTCTTGTCCGCCAACATTTTCCAGTACTTCATCTGTGAATGGTGTCAAGAATGGTTCGTGTACATAGGCATCATTCAACTTCCTGAGGTCCCCGCATATCCTTATTTTTCCCTTCTGATTTTTCTCCTGTACTACCATAGGACTCACCTAGTCAGATTCTTCTACCGGCTCAATAATTTTGGCTGTGAGCATTTTGTCTAATTCTACACGGACCTTTTCCTTGTACTTCAGATTCAAGTGGTAAGGCCTTTGCTTGACCGGATTTGCGTCAGGTTTTAGGGTGATCTTCATCCTCCCAAAGTCACCAATGATCCCTTTTAAATCCGTAATTTTGTTCCGGAATAAGTCTTGGTATTCGCGGAGTAACTCAGTGACCTTATCCACCATGGCATCATCCCAATAGTCTCCAAGCGTTGCATACTTTGGTTCCGCATCTGTTCCAATGTTTACCTGCTTCATTTTTAGTGGTGCGGTGATGTTAGGGTCCTCAGTCAATGGTCCTCGAACCTCATGACAGCCTTCCATTTCTAGAATGTTAATATTTCGTGGGTCCTCATTATCCTCCTCAAAATTTACATTGTAACACTCTAGCGTGCAGTTCAGCTATGTCACCCATTCTGACTGAAGCACTTCTATTGGCTTCTGGGGTATTTTGAAGATAGTTTCTTTTACTGCTTGTAGTGCATCATCAACTGTATCCCACCAATGATCTTCAAACATGAAAGTTAATAGAAAGCCCTCGTGCAAGATATCCCATTCACTCGTACCATGGCGGAGCTCCGTCTTAGTATACCAATTCATGGGTATGACATCTAGGGTATGATAGAACAAATGCACCCATTCAAGCTATGGCTCTTCCCTGTAGACCTTGGTCCATTTTGCGAGGTGTGTACGTGGATCATCCCATCCATCATACTTGTCTGCTAGATGCATATGTGGTTTCCCAAATCGTAAGTGCATCATCATTCTGCATCTGCGCCAGTCCTCAAAGCTTCTCTGATGCATACCCCACCACCTTGCAGGCATAGCGTATAGTGCCCATTTTAGAGAATCGAACCACTGCTATTCTGGTATTGCGCTTTCAAATGTGTTCATGAATTCATCCACCGTGTTCAGCCCATCATACATAGGCAGATCCCTTACCTCTGTTGTCACACAATCCAGTGATCTTACCATCATGTTGCAGTTGAGCGTGGTTACCTCGTGTAACCGGTTCTACCATCATTCTATTTCCTCATCCGAATTTGATGTGAAATAGCTTACGCGCTCCCACGAAATCTGGCCATCCACTGTAGGATTCACCCAATCCTGTTCTCGAGTGGTTATCTTATAGATACAGTCTAGCTCGTCATCGCTTTCATTGTCGCGCACTGGTTTTATGTAGCGCGATCCTTCTGCAGGGTCTAAAGGTACAACTACGCACAATGACTTTTTCTTAAAGATCATTTTGTGCTTCTTTAGATTTATCATTCCATTCATATCAATGGCCCAATCTATTCCCAGTAGTGCGAGATAGGGATTGCTATCATCTAAAATCTCTATCACTTCAAAATCTGCAAGCACACTCGCACCTTCGATGTCTACCATTATTCCCTTCAATCTTCCCATCAGTAGGATCTTCTGTTGGTTTGCCTTTCACAATTGAATATGGGAACATTACAATGTGGGCCTACCCATGCACTCCCATGTCTACTTTGGCAGCACATTCGCGTCCAATCCTAGATCCAGAATTACTTGATCCATTTCATACTCCTCGATTTGTGTAGTCAATCTCATTTCCCTTCCTTTTTGGGATGTGTGCTTTCCGAGCTTCCAGACTACGCGCAGTTCCCTTGACCTAGCACACCTAGTGATAAGCTCATGTAGTCCCTTCACAACCTTGTTGTCACGTAGCAGCTTCATACATGTCTCCAGAAGGGTAGTGATCATTGAAAGATCCATCTCCGGCTCTAGTTGATCCTTACTACTTGAAGTGGACGCCTCTGTGAAGCTCTTCTTAGCTTCCATGAATGTCTCCTTTGCATGCTCCAAATCAAATTCAGGTTCCTTCGTAGGAGCCTTGAAAACCCACACACTTTCTTTAGGTTGCTTACCTTTGTCATCGCCTATCGTGATACCTCAGTGAAACATGATGTTTACATTCAGGTCCTCTTCGCGCAGCTCAGACATCATCATTTGCAAATTCTAAGTTGGGGGATGCTGGAGTATCCCTTTATCGTGCAACCTCACTATCACTATAGGGAAGTCCTCCATCTCATGATCAAATTGAGTACAATATAAACATGATGCTCTCGTCAGATTTTTACAATTGTGGGCATAATGCCCTGGCCCTTCACAATTGTAACAAATCAATTGTCTGCAACCCATTCCTAGTCCCATTCCACCTCGACCTCATCCGCGCCCCTGAAATCCAATGCGCGCCATCCCTACATTTAGATCAAGGGCTCGCATTTTAGTATGCACTCTGTAGGCAGGAGTCTGATCCATCATTAGTTCATAACTTCTGCAGGTGTGCTCATCATGGCCTAATGACCTGCAGAAATTATAGAACAATTGTTGGGATGTCTGCTAATACTTCTGCAAGAGATGACAATTATAGCTAGCATGTTTTCCTCCTATCCGACAAATTACGCACCATAATGTAGGTGTCGTGCTCGGTCCTCCTTGTGCCTATGGTCTTAATGGCATCGACCCTCCTCCCGCCAAGTAGTTCACAAAGACTGGACAATGGTCCTTGTTATGCCCCTGGCCTTTGCATTTTATGCACCATACCTCCTCACGCACTTCTGGGTGAGTTGTACTGTCCTGTTTCAAAATCTGCATTTCCAGACACAAATTTTGTAGTTTTCTGTGGATTTGTTGGACTCCCAGGCCAGGATCTTGTATTGGGGTCTCATGCAGTCTCATTGCAATCTCCAAAGCTTCGGCCGAGGTAGATAACTTCTGTTGTGCTAGCATTGTCCTTAAATGCGGCATTAGTGAAACTACAAACCATGCACGGTGTTGCCCCTCTGTCAAGTTCATGTTGGCTTCGCGAATCATACTCTTCAGTCTTTGATCTAGATCCCATGGGGTTTCACCTAGAAGCATCATGATTTCCTTAAACATGATAATCGATTATGTCTCCGGTTTTGGCTTGCTAAATTCCCTGTTTAGTGCGGCCTGAATATCTATGATCCTCGCATTTGGATAGTCATTAGAATGCTTAATGTACCATGTCAGTGTGTGATCCTGCAACTTGCTTATTGGCATTGCCTTCTTTATATTTTCATCCATGACTCCTTGTGCTTATGTATAGATTTTTCCACGAACCAAAATTGGTCCGAATCTTCATTCCCTACTCTTCTGAATACCAAAAATTTTATTGCGATTGCCATATTGAACTATGGTGGTGGTAGAGTTGGTGAGGGCAGATATGGAGGTGAAGATGGTGAGGCTGGTGGTGGTGTAGGTAGAGGTGGTATTCATGGAATTTGTTGCCTTATCAGACTGATCGTGCTTCTTGGAGAAACTTTCACGAGCTCTTCCTCACTTTCCCGCCGAGGCGAAATCAAGGGGCTATTTTCTATCTCTGCGCTACCCTCATTTCTATAGATCCTCCTGGTTCGTGTAGCCCCAAACATCAATTTATTCACATAACCTGCTTTTCACACAATAACATTTTCATCCAAGTGTTCAAATATTTGATGTACTTACCTCGCAGTCCTTTGAGGAAGCGTCATTCCACCTCACTGTAGCAGACTGTCATGTCTCCCAGGAACTTGGTGATAAATCCTCCTATAATTCGATCGAGCCAATGGTCCACAACGTGCACGATCTTATCTTCCAATGCTTCTAGTCTATGCACTAATTCTAGAGTCCACATAATCCGTTTGTCGAGCCTACACCTTCCTTGATTGTTTGCTAGCTTTGCAATCTACTCATACAACTCAAAGGGGAAGGATGCAAAGAAAATTCATGGATTTTGGTATATAAGTAACACTCTAACCACTGTTCCTTTGAAATTCATGAATTCCTGTTTTCCTTGCCACGAACTCGTGAATCTTTCTATCCAACCACCCTTCAATTTATGTCTTCGTTGGATTCCAGTGATATGACATCAGACATCCCTTATGCAGATCCTGGTCCTAGCAACGGAACCATTTGTTGGATTGTTGGGGCATGACCCAGGTTCGGAGGTGATTTAGCCAAACATATCTTGGTACTACTAGCCCTTTTGGCAATACTCCGTGGAGCGCGGACTAAGGACTAACCCGAAGTAGTATGGGAGGGTGCTATACCCAGGTTTCCATACCCTAGGGATGTCTGATGGGTTCGAAGTAGTCCGCGGTTTGACCTTGCGCGCACGTCGCTACGTGTACTTACCTGTACCTTGCAGCCTAGGATGCTGCCTTCGCGTAGCCCTACTCGGGGGTGGAACAATGTTATTACCCAAATCCTTACTAGTAGCCTGATATTAGTTGATTGAATTATCTTATTTGTACGCTTTCAATTACACTTAGCAGTATTCACAATTCATATAAGTGTGCGCTAAAAATAAACAGTATAATTGCAATTTAAGATCAAACATGTAATAACTTAGAATATATGAACAAAATTTGTAATGGAACCTTTCTTTATTAATATTTTCTCCGGTTACAGACTCACCTCTACCCTGCACACTCAGTTGCAGTGGTCCCCGCACTCAATTGCGGACTCTACTAGGCCTCTGCGCACTCAGCTAAAAGCCTGTACCTACTACTACAACCGAAGACACCCTTAAAATCCTATTTTATGCTTGCTATCTTATTCTATCCATAACATGATCTCATTCTTCTTACAACTTGGACCCTCACTCTTATTTATACAATCCCATGGTGCGCGGACCATGGGTAGGGCGACATTATGTTCAAACTTAGGGCGAACAACCCTATGACTCTAACATACATTATGCACCTGCAATGCATGTGGCTTTACAATAATATTACTCAAAACATGCTGTGGGGGGATTCCATGCCCAACATAATGATTCTTGACTTGTTAAGTAGGTTGAATTACAATTTGTCTATTATTATGTTTCTTGTCTGTTGTTGTCTACTTGTTTCAGGTGCTTGAAGAAGGAAGCAAGAGATAGCTAGAACGGGCAAGCAAGGACATCATCAAGCCGGATAAGTGACCAAGAGGTAGGCCCTCTTGAATGATTCTAACCTAAGGAAATATTCCATAGAATGTATCTGTTGTGGCTAGACCCATCATCGGGCTAGAGGAATTTGTTCGTGTCCGCACTTATAATTTTACTTCACCACAAATTGGCAACTCTGCTGGGGTTCCCTATCCTTCTGTTTGTCTTGGATTTCATTATTTCATGAGAACTTTTCTAGTTCCACTTTTTCCCTTTGGTTCTATTTCTTGTCTCTTGCTTACTAGTCTGAGTCTAAAATTCATAGTAGTAGATATGGTCCCTATTTCAAAAAAAAATATTTTTCCGTAACTCCCTCGATCAATGTGCTTAATTCGCTAACAGTTGTGTTAATCAGTGCAAGTTGTTGAAAACAGTTGTGCTGACCAGCCTCTAGCACTAGTTTTCAGTTAGGCAGTCGCGACAATGCCTGTAAACGAAGATTAGGGCCTGACCCCAATCTTGGCCAATGTGTTCTGCTCTTGTGGTTTTATCCCCATAAGCCTTTTGGACTATTTTCTCCCTGACTAGAGAGATTAATTTAGCTTGGTTTGTGTGCTTGCTTGGTTTAGCCCACCCTCTGATGTGTTAAGTATGTACCTGTGTGAAGTTAATTTTTTTTTTTTTAATCCCTCAATCGATGCTAGTTTTCAGTTAGGTAGTCGAGCCGATGAGGCCATAAGCTATAGTTGTAGTACTAGTCAGTCGTGTCGGTCATGCTAATCGATGCCACTTTTGGCCCAAACTTTGCTCCGGTCTTAGGGGTAATAAAAAATCATAATTTTTCCCATTCCAGTGCCAGTGTGTCTTGACCCTCAGACTCTCTTCTTCCTCCTAGAAGTGACTAGGATGCTTTGTTTGCTTCATCTTAAATAGAATGAGTGAAAGAATCTCGTTTGTTCTCTCATTTTGAGTGTCTCTTTTCTCTTTCCAAGCATAGATTACATTGCTTGGTTTGTCAATTGAAGCATTTATGTGTTTGGTTTGTTCTATTCATGGAATAAGTTTCTTTTAGTTTCATTTATAATGCTTTGGATTTGATTGATGCTTGTTTGTTCATAATTGTGAAAACTTTCATTTAAAGTGCTTTATGTGAAAGATTCATTTTGTATTTTATGAAAATGAGAACATCATTCTAGTTTACTTAAGCAAAAATATTGCATTAGTAGCATTATTGAGAATCTAGAATTGCATCATCATAAGCATTTGAAATGAAATGAAACTTCTTTTGTTGTTATAGGAAGATTAAGTGCACTTAGAAGATTTATTAGAGAAAGATTTCATTCCTTGATTGTTGCATTGATTTTGTGTTCCCTATCTATGAATTAGTGTTAACTTTCATCGAAGACAAAGATCTCTTTTCTCATATAGCTGCATATAGGAGTTTTCAGATGATAGTGATAGGGCCTTGTAATTGAAACCTAATTCAAGATCAACTGTTAAAATTTATCGAATTAACCTAAGGAAGCATTGAAACTTAACACTCACATTTAGTGGTCTACGCCAGAGACGTGTTTTGGTGTCTTTAAATCTAGCAGTTGTCGTTTGCTTCGACACTAGACAATGCTAGTACGAACTTGTGCTCCCCATACCATCGAGTATATAATGGGAGACCCCTCTAGGATGCAATTTTTTATCCATAGGAATCCGAGTCGACTGCCTTACAAACGTGATAAACCGAACACAACATTCGGGGAGATTTCCTACCCGTACTTCTCGATTCACCGGGAGGTATTCTGCAGTTCACGATTGCCTGGTAATCCTCTTTACCTAGATCATTCAGAGTATACATTTGATATTTTTCACTCATTAAATTTAAAATATCATTTGAGCACTTTTCCTTTCCAACTCATTCAAATCGAAAGAGTCTAGAGTCACATTTTTCCCTTTTCTCAACTTTAAAACATGAAAAGGCAAAGTTTTGTTTTAGTGTTTTAAAATTAACTTCCCACGAAATATTTTTGGTTAAAGTTATCTTCCTTAGTGATTCTTTAGGGTCAATTCCAATGGCAACATTTCCAGAGTCTACCAGTCAAGGATTCCCCTCAGATGGGAATCATGGTCCTTTTCCTTCTTTTGGAAATGCTGGTGCTCATATGGCAATGGTGTCCCTTCTTGGGTTAACCTTTGGTTTACCCGTTGGGTTATTTTCAACCTCAATGATCTTGAGTGTTCCAACTCCTACCTTTCCATCTCCTTCATTTGAATCATGTCACGATGATTCTTAGGTTGATCCCTCACCTTCTTCCCCTATTTCTTCACCCTCCTCTTCTACTTCGCCTGGTGAAAGTTTGAAATCCAGTAACTAGGAGGCTAAGAAGAAGAAGAAGAAGATGAAGAAGAAGAAGTCAAATAAGTGAGAGGCCAACTGTGCTGCTATTGCTCCAAATGATCCCCCCATCGAAAAACCTTCTGATCCTTCATGGAAGGTAAAATTCCCTTACAGTCTGTGTAAGGGTATCCATCTCCTTCGAGATTGTCTTAACATTCCCAAAGTCTTAGAGGTATGGTATGAAGACCTGAACCGACCATCCCCATCGACCTCTGGAGATCATGTCGATGTTATGGCTTTAGTGATATGATGAGAAGAAGAAAGGGAAGATTAGATTCCCCTGTAGGTTATGTGAAGGAGAGCATCTTCTTCACCTTTTTCCTCTTATGGATAAAGCTTCCAAAGTTTTGGAAAACCTTACAGCTCCTCAACCCTAACTTCCTATTGGTTATCAGAGGCTTTCTTCTAACCCTCTCCCAGATGGTAAAGAGATTGACTTGGATTCATCTCTTGCCCATCCTACTCTTCCTGAGCGTGACTCTCTTGTGTATGTTCATGACCAACCATTGGTCAAAAAGAGTGTCGACTTAGTTCCGCCACCAGTTGCTCACTCTATTCCGGAAGAAAGTGGAGATCATACTGTTCATGTTCTTCTCGTCTCTTCATATTCTCATGAATAGAAGGGTGACCCTCCCATCCCAATTTTTCAGGAGAGTCCTTCTCCTATCCTTGTACAGAATGGGGGAAATCATATGATACCCCCACCAAGTATTTTTGTCGTCTCTTTCGATTAGGGTCCATTGACTACTTTCCGCCTCCCATATTATGTGCCTTTCTAGATCACAGTACAAGCCTATAATATTGTAGTACATGGAACTATATTAGATGAAGGTGCATCTGTTAGCATCATGTCTTCTACTACTTGGCAAGATTTGGGTTTCCCACAGCTTGTGCCTGTCACCCAGAATCAGTTGGCTTTCAATGAAGGAACCAGTCAACCTCTAGGGATCCTTCTGAAGATCCATATTACTTTGGGAGGAAAGAGCGTCTATATAGACATGATGGTAGTCCAAGTTCTGTTAGATTTCAATATTCTCCTTGGACGCGACTATGTTTATGTCATGGGAGCTCTTGTTTCTTCACTTTTCTGTGTGGTTTTTTTTTTTTTTTTTTTTCCGCACGAAGGGAGAATTCTGACTATTGATCAACTATCATTCATTGGTCACCAGGTGCCTCCTTTGCAACCATCATCCCCTATCGGCTCTTGTTTGCAAGCAATACCTTCCTTGCCACAGGTCAATTATGTGGCTACCTGTTCCATCTCCACATCTGTTGATGATCACATAGTGTTGAAAATAGCAACAAGAAATGCTAAAAATAGAATTGCTAAAATTAGAACTGCTATAAATAGCATTTCAGCCAGTGTTGATCTTAGCAAAAATGGATGGAAAAATGGAAGTGCTAAAAATAGCATTCTATAAATAGCATTTTGGGATACCTTCCTATTTTAGTCAATCCCTATACTAAAATAGTGAAGTAAAATTCGACTTTGATCTTAGCAGCAGTTTGTAAATTAATTAATCAATTCATATTGAGTTAATTACTTAAGGAAAATCAAACATGAAGTCTATGTGGGGACATGCAACAATTTCTCCATTAATTGAGGAATTTATCCATCAGTTAAAGAGATAAGGATGAGTTCTAAATTGAGTTGTAATTAGTTGGCTCAGTTAACTGAGTCAAGTCCAGTTAGATTGATTTAAATAGTTTGTTTAAATTAATGTAAGTTTAGTTAGTTAATGCATGCTTGCATATAACTACTGCACTTCAGATAACTGAGTATTCTCTCATAAATAACTCATGCATGTCATTTCAGACAGAGACCCAGTTGAGATTAGATGGAGGGGCAACGTACTATCAGTTGCTAGAATATTCCATTGTGAATATTCCTTGCATGCAGAAGGAATTCTTTCCTTGAGGATTGCACAATTAATTCTTCAGGTTTAGTGAGTATGATGAGGCCAATTCACACATGTGATGTCATTGGACCCCAAGAAAAATTGCGCCAGGAAATATGAGGCTTGGAGAGCTTGAGGAGGACATATACAATGTCTATTCAGTTTGTGAGGTGTATTGTTTGATTGCAGAGAGAGCAAGATAGCTTGAGAGCTTATTCTTTTTGTAACTTGAACAAGATTTCCACTTGTATGATAATACAGAGTTGGGGTTTTAGGCTGAGGCTTTTCCCGTGATATTTATTTTGTGTTATGTGTGATTGATTTCGCATTCTCATTTATATGTGTTCTCTTGATCTTGCTCAATTCGATTAAGCTTTCGCAAAGTGTTGTAGAAGTAGATCTTGTATTGTGTTTTAGTATATTGCATAATCTGTTGATCTCGGTGGGAATTTCTACATGGTATCGAAGCAAAGGTGATCAAGGAAGAACAGTATATAGGAAGGGAGAAGTTCGAAGTTTGTGATTCCTGAGTATAGAAATCAAGTTCTTGTCACATCTCTATTTCACCTATGGCGTTCAGTGGTTTAAGACTCGAGTATGCCCTTGATGGCAACTCGAATTATATAGCCTAGAAGGATCACAAGGAAGCAGTATTAGAGGATAATGGTCTAAAGGACTTCATTGGTCAAGAAGTCCCCAAGCCAACTGATGCTACTTAATTGGCGGAATGGAAAAAGTTTGTGGCTAGAGCAAGGAGAATCCTTCTAGAGGGAGTTCGAGACCACATAGTCTCGAGTCTCCATGGGAAGGAGACACCATTTTCAATGTGGAAAACATTGAAAGATCTATATCAGAATAGCAGTGACCAGAGGGAGCTGGCACTAAAAGACAAGCTTCGTAAGATCAAGTGTGAAAAAGGCAACATGATCTCTGCATATCTAAATAAGCTCATCACCTGCAGGGATGATCTTGGAAGTGTAGGGATCGCGACAACGGATGATGACATGGTGAGTCTTGCACTCCTTGGTCTTCCTAAGAGTTGGCATAGCTACCAAGACTCGGTTAATGGAAGAGAGAAACTGCCATATTGGGAATGAATTTGGTCAGATCTAATGTAGGAGGAGATAAGAAGAAGCACCAGAGATGGATCCTCATCGAAGCAAGATGATGAGGAAAATCTAGCCTTAGTGAGTAAGGCAAGGAAAGGGAAAGGGAAGGCATCCCAATCCAAATCTGGTTCTTCCCATGGTGGGAAGAAGTTTGACAAATCAAAAGTGCGATGCTTTCTTTGTCGTGAAGTGGGCCATTATGCTACTAATTGTCCACAGAAGAAATCCAAGAAGGATTCCTCAAAGGGATTTGATGGTGATGCACTAGCCTCACAGTTTGAGCTAGATTTCTCTCTTATCGCATGCATGGTTTTATCCATGATGGTATGTGTTTGGTACCTTGATAGTGGAGCCTCAATCCACATGAGAGGTGATAAGAATCTTTTCAGTACTCTGGAGGAGAAGAATCTCCAGATGCAGATCGAGATGGGAGAAGATGGAAAGTACTGTGTCTCAGGTGAAGGTACGATTGTGTTTCAGAGGAAGCATGGAGCTCCCCTCACTCTAACTGATGTAAAGTATGTACCAAGTCTGAAGAAGAATCTTGTGTCCATTGCTTTGCTAGAAGATAAAGGATATGATGTAGTCTTTAGCAAAGGAAAGGTATTCTTGAGGCATATCGGAACTGGATAGACAAAGCGAATAGGGATTCAAGTTAAGAATCTCTATAAGCTAGAGGTAGATGAATGTGTTGCTTTGAGTTCTAAAGCAGAGATGGTGTAGAGCCAAGATGTTGGTGAGCTATGGCATAGAAGATTGGGCCACTTGCACCATGAAGCCCTGAAGATCATGCAGCATATTTCTACTAGATTACCCAAGGGAAAACTTGAGCAAATGAGTACATGCAAAGGTTGTACCTTGGGTAAGTATGCAAATCTTCCTTTTTGGATCGGGATAGTAGAGCTGGAGCAATCCTGGAGCGAGTTCACTTAGATGTTTGTGGACCTTTCTCTATAGCCTCCACCACTAAGAAAATGTACTATGTTATTTTTATTGATGAATTTTCTTGTACATGCTGGATCTACTTTATGCAAAAGAAGGATCAGACCTTCTTGAGGTTTTGTGAGTTTAAAGCCTTGGCAGGGAAAGAATCTGGAAAGAAAATAAAAGCCTTGCGTAGTGACAATGGTGGGGAGTATGTCTCCCAGCAGTATAAATACTTCTGTGTTGTAGAAGGTATTAAACGGGAATTGACGACACCCCATAACCCACAACAGAATGGGGTGGCCAAAAAGAAGAACAGATCGATTGTGGGAGCAGCTCGAGTGGTGTTGCATGACCAAAGCCTACCACTGCATTTGTGGGCTGAGGCATGCAATACAACAGTATACTTGCAGAACAGAAGCCCACACTGTATATTGGGAATGACAACACCTATGGAGGCCTATTCTGGGAAGCGACCTGATGTAAGTCACTTCCGAATCTTTGGATCATCAGTTTACTGTCATGTGACCAAAGATGCCAGGAATAAGCTAGACCTAACAGTTGAGTTGGAATACTTGTGGGGTACATGGATACACCCCACAACTATTGGGTGTACCTTCCTTCCACTCAGAGGACTATGGTACATAGGGATCTAAAGTTCGATGAGCAAAAAGCCATATGCTTATCACTTGAGAGGGAGCTCGAGTTGCATGCAGATGAGGAACTTTCAGCTCCTAAGGATGAGGAGCCTCAGATTGATGCGAAGTAGCCACATGAAGAGGATTCTGGAGTGGAGACATCTGTTCATGCTGATACTTCCAGAGATGGGTGGAAACACTCAAGGGAAGCTGACAAGTTGATGTTGGATGTGTGGGAGAATGTGGGACAACCATCTTCTCAGCACAGACAAAGGAGGTCACCTGAGAGGTACACTGGGTACATGGCCCTGGTTAGGGAGTGTGTAGATAATGAACCTTCTTCATTCGAGGAGGCAGTGTAGGAACCAGTCTGGGTTGATGCAATGGTAGAGGAGTACTACCCTATCATTCGAAACAATGTGTGGGATGTTGTCCCAAGGCCTCAGGGCAAGTTAGTGGTGAGTTCCAAATGGCTTTACAAGGTAAAGCAGGCAGCTGATGGTAGTGTTGAGAAACATAAGACAAGGTTTGTTGCCGGGGTTTCTCACAGGTCGGGAGGATCAACTACAATGAGACCTTTGCTCCTGTAGTAAGGTACTCATCGATTAGATCGATGTTGGCACTATTAGCTCAGATGGGGTGGAAGATCCACCAGATGGATGTGAAGACAAAATTCCTTAATAGGAAGATTGAGGAGGAGGTGTACACTAAGCAGCCAGAAGGTTTCGAAACCTTCAATCGTGAGTCACATGTTTGCAGGCTCAAGAGGGCTCTGTATGGGCTGAAGCAAGCACCCCGTGCTTGGTACACCAGGATCGATAGATATTTCACCAGGTTGGGCTTCACCAAGAGTGAAGTAGATGCGAACCTTTACCACATCATGGTAGAAGGTAAGCCATTGATCATTATTCTTTATGTCGATGATTTGATTTTGACAGGTGATGATCAACTGATACAGTCTTGCAAGGAGGATCTTGCAAGAGAGTTCGAGATGAAATACATGGGTTAAGATGCACTACTTCCTAGGCATGGAAGTGTGGGAGAGAGATGGAGAAGTTTTTGTATCTCAAGGCAAGTATTTTAATGAGATCCTCAGGCAGTTCCATATGGTGAAGTGCAAACCCATGTAGACTCCTCTAGCTGGGAATTGGAGGAAGGAGGATGCTACTTCAGGTGAGTTAGTAGCTGCTACTATTTATTAGTAGCTGGTGGGTTCAATTATGTATCTGGTGAACACATGACCCAACTTATGCTTTGCGATAAATCAGCTGAGTCAAGCTATGGTCCAACCTACCAAACTATTTTGGAAGGCAGCGAAGCATGTGTTGAGATACCTCAGAGGCACATCTCAGTTCGGATTGTGGTACAGATGGACAAAGGGAGTGAAGCTTTAGGGCTTCATAGATGTGGATTGGGTAGGGAGTCCATCAGATCGGAAGAGCACTTTTGGAGGAATCTTCAACCTTGGTTCAGCTACAATTTGCTGGTACACTAGGAAACAGAGATCAATTGCACTTAGCTCAACAGAGGCTGAATACATGGCTACTAGTCAGGTTGCATGTGAGGCCATTTGGATGCAGAGGTTTCTAGTGGGATTGTTTGGTTAGATGATGGATCTTATAGTGATCTACTGTGATAACCTGAGTTGTATCAAACTCTTGGAGAATCTAGTTTTTCATGACAGGTCCAAGCACATAGATATTTGGTACCACCATCTTCGAGACTATGTGGTTAAGAGGATCATGTTGTTGCTGTATGTTTCGACCGAGGAACAGGATGCAGATATCTTAACTAAGGCATTTTCAAGATGGAAGTTCGAGTTCCATAGGGACAGGATTGGGGTTACTGATAATCCCTTTCTTGTTGAGAGGGAGTAATGAAAATAGCAATAAGAAATGTTAAAAATAGGATTGCTAAAAATAGCACTACTATAAATAGCAGTTCAGCAAGTGTTGATCTTAACAACAATGGATGGAAAAATGGAAGTGCTAAAAATAGCATTCTATAAATAGGATTTCGGGATACCTTCCTATTTTAGTCAGTCCCTACACTAAAATAATGAAGTAAAATTCGAATTTGATCTTAGTAGCAATTTATAAATTAATTAATTAATTCATCTTGAGTTAATTAGTTAAGGAAAATCAAACATGAAGTCTATGTGGGGACATGCAACAATTTCTCCATTAATTGAGGAATTTATCCATCAGTTAAAGAGATAAGGCTAAGTTCTAAATTGAGTTGTAATCAGTTGGCTCTGTTGACTGAGTCAAGTCCAGATAGATTGATTTAAATAGTTTGTTTAAATTAATGTAAGTTCAGTTAGTTAATGCATGCTTGCATATAACTACTACACTTAAGATAACTGAATATTCTCTCATAAATAACTCAAGCATGTCAGTTTAGACAGAGACCCAGTTGAGATTAGATGGAGGGGTAGTGTACTATCAGCTGCTAGAATATTCCATTGTGAATATTCCTTGCATGCAGAAGGAATTATTTCCTTGAGGATTGCACAGTTACTTCTTTAGGTTTAGTGAGTGTGATGAGGCCAATTCACACATGTGACATCATTGGATCCCAAGAAAAATTTCACAAGGAAATAGGAGGCTTGGAGGGCTTGAGGAAGACATATACAGTGTCTATTCAGTCTGTGAGCTTTATTGTTTTATTGCAGAGAGAGCAGGATAGCTTGGGAGTTGATTCTTTTTGTAACTTGAACAAGATTTCCACTTGTATGATAATACAGAGTTGGGGTTTTAGGCAAAGGCTTTCCCCATGATATTTCTTCTGTGTTATGTGTGATTGATTTCTCATTCTTAGTTATATGTGTTCTCTTGATCTTTCTCAGTTTTATTAAGCTTCTACAAAGTGTTGTAGGACTAGATCTTGTATTGTGTTTTAGTATATTGCATAATCTGTTGATCTACAATGGGAATTTCTACACACAGATGGTATAGTACATTATGTATTGGGGCATTGGAACCTGATATGTCTTTGGTACCAAATGACATGTATTCCTCCCAGAGCATGGTTCTTCCATCTAGTGAAGACCTCTTGGGAGCCATGTTCTCGTATGTTTCATGAAGGGTGTGAGTATAGTTCCTTGTCTTGTGTCAAGCTTGTTAAAAAATGAATCAAGGAGTCTGCGGATAGTTTCTTCTGGTATCTACCTTGTTAAAAAATGAAACATATCTCTAAGGATAGTTCTTTTACTGTGTCAACCTCATTAATAAATGAAACAACTCCCTTTTCCAAATCGAGTCTTTGACTAAGATCTCGTAAAATCCTAGTCGAGTCTTTCCTAGACCTTGACAGTGAACCTTCATTCCATCCACCTAGTTGATTGAAATGAAGCTTGGGGGGCATGTACCTCGATTGAGTCATTATGCTGAGGGAATGCACACTTATAGCAAGCATAGGTTTTCATTTCAAGCTTGTGTAAACATGAAACTGAATCCAAGCAGAGTTCTCCATGGTTCAAGCTTGTGTAAAAATGAACCCATGCCCAATTTACATCTCGTGATTGCCATTTTATATCAGCTGATTTCTACTAGATGAGCCTTGGTTATTCCATTTCATTGCCACCATCGCTTTAGCCAATCATATGCTTTCACATGGTTGTTCCAAGTAGAGTTCTCCATGGTTCAAGCTTGTGTAAAAATGAACCCATGCCCAATTTACATCTCATGATTGTCATTTTTTATTAGCTAATTTCTGCTAGATGAGCCTTGGTTGTTTCATTCCATTGCCACCATCTCTTTGGTCGATCATATGCTGTCACTTGGTTGTTTTTTCCTTTCCTGAGGAACTACAATGATGAGTGGTTTTGCTAGCCAACCTCTTAACCATTACATGTTTTGAGCAGTCCCATAATTGTCGGAACTAGTTGCTAACCTTTATACCACTCATTCCTCTAGGACGAGCCACCTTTAAGCTCTTTTCTGACTCATAAAAAATGAAAAGATTGCTGAGTATTTTTCCCTTTTTTACTCGTTAAAGAGAATAAAAATGGGGGGTCTGCTTTCAAGCTCTTTTTCCACCCTTTAAAAGCGAAAAGATAGTCGAGCCCTTGTTGTTTTGAACTCGTTAACTGATGCGAAATGTTGTGTGCTCAATATAAGTTTTCACCTTTTTCGGGCTGGGAGGCACTATTTACAAAAAATTTACTCCTTGACTAAAATGGTCATGCAGTTCTCTCAAGTATTGTTTTCTACCTTTTCAGGCTCAAGAGACACAAACGTACAAAAAGAAACCATGTGGAGTTTTCTTTTACATGTCTTTTTCTCTCTAAACATGAAAAAGATACCAAGTTACACCTTTGTCAGACTCGTTAAACTATTAAACGACATTGGATTTGTCACCATGACGAACATGAGCTTATCCTTCCTAGGGCTCATTAAACTTACTAGGTTGGATTCATCCAAAGGATGAACTTACAGTGCAAGCATATGCTATCCCCTTCAAGCTTGCGATTAAAAAATAATTTGGGTACTTACCAAAAATGGTCGGGGGGTGGGGGGGGTGGGGGAGTTTGGAAATCTATCAGTCATTTCGGCAACTCACTCTTGAACATGACACTCTTTTCTTCATGTCGAGTTGGGACATCCTCCTTTGCATCATTGACCTTCCTAGGTTTGAGTCGTTTGTTTTTGCCTTCCATTTGATATCTGCCACATCATCATGACCACCGATCCCATGGATCCAAAAGCTTCCAAACTTCCAGTTGTGTCACTGATATGTTCAAGAGTTGTGCTTCTGTAGTTGCACTTACCTCTGATTCTCTGTATCATCCAAAATCATTTTGCATCCTCTCGTCTCGTGTCAATCATGTGGGATTCATTATGGCCCTCCTTCGACACAATCACTTTCCGTCAAATTCAACTCATTATCCAAGAAGTTGACCAAGAGACTCCCTTCCAGTACCTTAGAGATTGCATGCATTAATGGAAAGTTCTACGCACTCGATGACAAGTTCACATCATTGGATTCTGATTGAGTGATTTCGTGAATGTTCGACTTCAGTTCCTGTATTCACATTTCGTGAATTGTGCTAATAGTACCTTAAGGACCATTGTCATTATTGGTAGTTTCTCTCACGCTTGTTAACAATTTACATCATTGACTAGTACTCAAGCAACTTTCTAGCATGTTCGACGTCAACACATCTATTCACATGCTAGGATCTCTACTTTGATTGGATTGTGTTGGAGCGCAAGACGTTGGACTCAGATCACAAAAGTCCAAGTTGTGAAGTGATGTGACATGGTTATGACGATATGCATGTCTCTATCAGATGGCTGGCTATGACCAGACCATGAGTTATCATATGTGATCCTTCTCATTATTGGATGGCGGAAACCATACCTTGGTTTCATTATGATCCTCTTTGACGGATGGCTGTGCCCATACCTAAATCCATCTACATGATCATTCTCTCAATGGCTGTGTCCATGCCACAATTCATGTATCATTTGAGAGAGATATCAGTTTATGTATATGTATCTGTACTTGCTTGTAGGTTTTCCAACAACAGATCGGTTCCTCACACTGATTTGTAAAGCATTTCATCCCACTCCAACTAAGCCTTCATGCTTTAGGGGGCATATGTTACACAAAATTTTGACACTGTCCCTATACTCCCCATTCCTTGATCCTAAAGGACCTATATAGTGAACCCCGCATGCTTTGCCTTCATGAAGAAACTCCCATTGTGTCCCTCTTCATGAGTGGATCAATTCCCTTTTGCACCATTTCCCTAAAACTTCTATTTTGCCCAGTTTAGAATATCAACACTAATGACCTTTGTCTCCCACGCACCGATGTGTAGAGATTAGAATTATCCCTCGTGCCGACAGGAGCGACTTAGTTGTGTGCTAGTCGCCCAGGTCCTGTTATGGAAAGTTTTTTAAATTAGGAGCCAAAGCTTCCAGCTCTAGAAGCTTCGTAACAGAAGTCTGGTAAATGGTTTTCCAGCTATATGGGGTCGAGAATGACAGATTGGGCTCCTTTCCCCTATAATGATGGAACTACCTCAAGGGATAAGTCCTTCTCCCATGATAAGAGGATCCATCTCCCATCCATATTTTCTATATAAACCTCCCTTCTTCCCAAGCAAAAACTAGTCCTACTCAGAGTTTTTGGTTGAGTGTTGATGCTATTTTGGTTTGGAGTAGACAAGCAAGCTATTACTAGTTGTAACTATCTAGTTATGTGAGGGAGGAGTGTGTTTTGATTTGGAGTGAAGTCTAAAGGGAAGATCCTTAAAACTATTGTTGATTGAGGCCATCATGGAATGCTAGCAGAAGTGTGTGGGAACCTGGTCTTGTCAAAGGAAGACTGCGACGTCAAGACAAATGGTTGTAATCTCTCTTTGATATTAATATATGCAACTATCGATTAATTTCCTACATGTTTTTTAATATTACATATTCATGGCTTAACGTTTCTTGACTTGCTAAGTAGGTTGAATTAAAATTTGTTTATTATTATGTTTGTTGTCTGTTGTTGTTTACTTATTTCAGGTGCTTGAATAAGGAAGTGAGAGATAGCTGGAACGAGCAAGCGAGGACATCATCAAGCAGGATAAGTGACCAAGAGGTAGGCCCTCTTGATTGATTTTAACCTAAGGAAATCTTCCATAGAAGCTATCTATTGTGGTTAGACACATCATCAAGCTAGAGGAATTCATTCATGTCTACACTTATAATTGTACTTCACCACATCAGTACTATGGGCCTATCAAATGACATGAAAAACGTTGACTGGGCAGACACCCTTTAGGCTTGTATATGGTGTTGAAGTAGTGATTCCCATGGAATACATTTTGCCTAGTGTTGGAGGGGTAAATCCCCTCTACGGATAGAGGCGATCCCTACTAGCCCAAAAGGGGTCTAGCAACAATCAATCAATGCTACTCTGCAAGTTCCTAGTTGCAATTAACAAGTGGGTTAAAGAAAACCTACTTGGATTCCAGCGCTATGTTTGATGAAGAGATGATCCTCTCGCTCCTTCGCTCCGGCGGATCACAATCCTCCACTATCCTCGTGGGTGGGCACTTGCACAAGCAAAGAGAGAGCAAACACAAGCGTAAAATATACTAAAAGCAACTATACATCAGTCAAAAAGGATGTAATTCACATTAATCATTCATAAGACAAATGAGAATGGAACCATAACAGTAGTCATCTATCTTTATTAATCTGAAATAGAGTAAGGTACAACCAAAGTTCTGACGCAGAGTCCTTCTCTAGAGGGTCCAGCCAGCATGTCTCATCAGCATTCACCTTTGAAGGTAGATCTCCCAAGTCAAAGAGGTCTCTCTCTCACATACAAGGCAACAAACTCATAACCTTCCTTAAGCTCTATAGCAATCCTCACACAACACACCAAATGCCTATGAAGAGCAGCACTAATGCACTAAGAATTCCTCTATGTCAAAGTCTATATGTTCCAAACTAACTGCTCATGGTAATGGTGGAGGCTTATATAGGAGAAGGAGTCTCCATGAATAGTGAAAGGATGAGCTTTCCCCCAAGAAAAGTGGGTGACCAGGCGAACAGACATGCCTTAGAAAGGATGGCGACCTTTACCAAGCTAACAACTAGTTTTGGAGTCATCTGGAAGGCTGGCTGTTAGAACAAACTTGCCCAAACAGGATCAGCGCGGGTGAAAAACTGGGCTGGCGCGCTGGCATCGCATCTCAATTACAGAAGAGGTCTGGTCAGCGTGATTTTACACAGGCGGAGGGCACGCTGCTCATGAAATTCGACCAGCGGGGAAAACACGTGTGCTTCCGCGCTGGCAGCGCACCAGTTACACTGTCATTCGCCCGTCAGCGCGGTTATTTTAATAACAGTCACGATGATCCAGTAAACTTTAGGCAAAGAGGGTTTTTAAGCCATTTCAGAGAGTAAGAGCATGGTGGATGTGATGTTATGACACAGTAGGGAGACTGACAAGGAGACAGTGACATTTTACTGTGTAACAGATGCCCCTTAAAGCATGAAGCCCGAGAGAGTGGGAGGGGTGAAATGATTTACAAAACTGCTGAACCGGAACACCACCAAGAAGAACCTGCACGTAGATACAACTGATATTTCGATTACATGTAGTCGAGGCATGGGCGTAGCCATCCAAAAGACATACAAAGAAGGTATGTGGTATGGACGCAGCCACCCAGCTGAAGAGACCATGATGATAAGAGGTATGGTCGCAGCCATCCTAAAAGACTCAGGTATGGGCGCAGCCATCCATCAATGAGTCATGTAGTAATGATCCACAAAATCGCAACTTGGCCCACAATGGACTAGAACCAGGGTCTTGCGCTCCATCCAAACCCGAACAAAGTACAAGTTCAAACATGTGAATACAGGAGTCGAAGTCGAACATGCTTGAACATTGTCTGATTACCAGCCAATGGTGAAAACTATTAACAGACGCGAGAGGGGCCACCAATAATGACGATGGTCCTCAAGGTACTATAGGTACAATCCACTGTGTGCGAATGAATGAGCCGATGTCGAACACCCGTAGAGTCATCCGATCGGAGGCCAATGATGAAAACCTCGCGTCGAACACGAAGAACCTGCCATTGAGGCATGCAGCTCCCAGGTACCGCAAGGGAGTCTCTAGGTCACTTTCCTGGATAATGAGCTGGGGTCGATAGGAAGTGATCCTTCGATCGAAGGTGGGCCATAATGTTCCCACATCATCGACACGAGACGGAAAGAGACAATATGTTTTGTGTGAAATATCAGAGGGAGGTTATACTTGCAGAGGCCAACTTCTCTTGAACATATCGGCGGCACAATGACGGATTTGGCAGTATTTGGGGTCAAATGACCAGAGGTCGTAATGAGAGGGCAATGAGCAGATGAACGGCCAAATAGGATAACCCAAACCCATGGAGGCAAAAGTGAAGCAAGATGAGATGTACCCACCCAGACACGGATGCAAATAGTGCCATGTTCAAGAGTGACATACTGCCGATGACGACGATTATGATTCTTTATTTCCCCCAACATTTTTGGCGAGTACCCCGGTTATTTTTTGGATGAAAAGCTTGACGGGGATAGCATATGCTTGAGGGGCGTCATTTCAACGAAGTCCGATGTCATTATGTTTTAACGAGTCTGACAAAGGAAGAACTCGGCGTCTTTTCATGTTTAGAGAGTTTGAAAAGACAGCGGAAAAGAAAACTCCAGGGGGGTGCTTTTTCATACAGTTGTGTCTCTCGAGCCCGAAAAAAGTATAAAACGATGCTCGAAAGAACCGCCCGATCATTACAACCGAGGAGTACTTTTCGTAAGTAGTGATTTCGATCTGAAAAAGTAAAAAACGATTAAAATCACGTCGCTTCATGACCGTTAACAAACCGGAAAAGACAAGGGTCCGACGATCTTTTCGTTTTTACACATTTGGAAAAGAGTTTAAAGACGACCGCCTCTCATTTACGTTTAGCGAGTCGAGAGGAATAACTCGGCAATCTTTTCATCTTTAAACGGTTAGAAAAAAGCTGAAAGAAGACCTCCATTTTTATTCTCTTTAGCGAGTCAAAAGGGGAAAAATACTCAGCAATCTTTTCATATTTTACGAGTCAAAAAAGAGCTTAAAGGGGACTCGTCCTAGAGGAACAAGTGGTATAAAAGGTAGCAACTGGTTCCGACAATGGTGGAACTGCTCAAAACATGTAATGGTCAAGAGGCTGGCTAACAAAACCACTCATCGTTGCGGTTCCTCAGGAAAGGATAAACAACCAAGTGAGAGCATATGATTCGCGAAAGAGAGGTGGAAATGGAATGAACAAACCAAGCTCATCTAGCAGAATCAGCGGATAAAATGGCAATCACGAGATTGTAAATCGGTATGGGTCATTTTACACAAGCTGAACCATGGAGAACTTTGCTTGGATTCGTTGTTCATTTTACACAAGCTGAAACAAAAAACTATGCTTGTTATAAGTTCGCATGCCCCCAGCATAATGACGCAAAACGAGGTACATGCCCCCCAAGCTTCATTGTATTCAACAAAGTGGATGGAATGAAGGTTCACTTTCGAGATCTTAGAAAGACTCGACTTGTATTTTACAAGAGCTTAATCAAAAGACTCGATTTGGAAAGGGAGTTGTTTCATTTTTTAATGAGGTTGACACAGTAAAAGAACTATCCTCATAACCCTTGTTTCATTTTTTAACGAGCTTGACACAATATCAGGAACTATGCTCGAAAATCCGTGATTGATTTTTTAATGAGCTTGACTCAAGACAAGGAACTATGCTCCGCCCAATCCTAGTTTCATTTTTTAAGGAGCTTGACGTAGGAAAACGAACTATGCTCTGCTTGAACTTCATCATAATGAACAGGAAGTCGGGGCTTCCAAGAGTGGTGCTCCTGGTGGGAGGTCAATGTCTTGGAAGCCAAGACCCAATGGCCCTAGGACACTATGCACGATGGCGGAATTTCTGGATATAGGCACGGGAGAGGTGGCCACGTAGTTGATCTGGGGTGAGACAGACGCAACTAGTGGATGAGAACCAAGAGGGAAGGGCAATTGTGCTGGAGGGGCTTGTGGACGAACAAACGATAATTGATCCATTGTCACTATTCTTCCATCGTGTGGAAAGCAAACCACACGGAAAAGTTAAGAAACAAGGGCTCTCATGGCATACACATAGTCACGACCAAGGAGAAGACTGAAGTCTAAAGAACCTTGGGTAACCAAGACATCTATATAGACAGTCTTGCCTCCCAAAGTGATAGGGAACTTTGGAAGGATCCCTAATGGTTGACTCGTTCCTCCGTCGACAGCGGTGAGATTCGGTGCAACAGGTACAAGCGATGGGGAACCCAAAGCCTGCTAAGTAGTAACAGGCATAAGACTAACCAATGCTCTTTCATCTAACACAGTCCTAGGCAGTGCCATATGGGAGGCATAGGCGGTGACCCAGAAAGGCACATGGGATGGAAGGGGAGGGGTAGTCAAACAACTCCAATCGAAGGAAACGACCGAACTACTTGGTGGGGGAACCATATGGTTGCCCCCCTACTCGGAAGGAATCGAATCGCAATTCTCTGGAGAGGCTGGGATGGGAAAACCATCATCGAGCTCAGGAGAATCCGATGGGACGAGAAGAACATGGGAATTTGGCTCTTCTGAAACAAAGTGGTCGACAAGAGGTGAACTCCGGTCGAAACTCTTTCCGACCAATGGTTGGTCTAGAACAGACTGGGCACAGCCAGGTTCGGGAAGAGGGGCTTGGACAAGAGGAGAATGTGAACCAATCTCATTGTCGAGAGGCGAATAATCTGCAGCTGCAGAAAGACGTTGATATCCAATGGGGAGTTGGGGTGAGGGAGCTGGGAGACTTTCCAAAATAGTGGAGTCTTTATCCATGAGTGGACAAAGGTGAAGGGGATGATTGCCTTCACAAAGTCCGCAGGGGATTTGAATCTTCCTTTTCCCTTGCCATTCCCAACTGATGAGGTAGCATCACCATGAGCCTCAGTGGATGATGAGGGGCGGACCGGATCACGAGACCATACTTCTAAGATCCTGGGAATGCCAGGACCATCACGAAGAAGATGGTCCTCCTTGCATAATCGACAAGGAAACTTAGCCTTCCGCAGAGGAGTGGAAGGGGGCCCGACTTCAGGTGTACTCGAGGGAACAGTTGTACTTGTAACCTCTCTCTTGGGAGACTTCTTCTTCTTGCTCTTCTTCTTCTTCTTCTTAGCCACCTGGTTATTCGAATCGAAACTTTCACCAGGCGAAGTACAAGAAGGAGATGTAGAAGTAGGCGTCGAAGGGGAGAGGTCCACCTTAGGTTCAACATGATGTTGCGCAGGTGGAGGGACTGATGGAGTATCAACCGACACAGTAGGGACCAATGAGGTTGAGAACAACCAAACAGGCAACCCGACAGTTAACCCTGGAAGGGATAACGTCGCCATATAAGGGGCACCAACATTCCCAAGAGGAGGGAAATGGCTGGGGTTCCCGTCAAGAGGGGAACTTGGGTTGGTGAACCCTGGAAAAGTTGCCATAGCAAAAAGAAACCTACTCAAGCTAACGCACACAAGATCTAACCAGGTAATGTTATCGTGGCCAAATAAATTTTAAGACGCAGGAACTGAACTTGACCTTTTCATGTTTCGAGAGTCGAGAAAAGGACGAAAAGATGACTGTATCGCCTTTGAATGTTTAACGAGCATGAAGTGACAAGATGCTCGCTTACACCTTTTCTTTTAGAGAGTCTGAAAAGGATCAAAAGTGACTGCTCTGGAGATTCTAAGCAAAAGGTTTACCAAGCAACCCGTAAAAATGCTTATACACCTTGGCAATCGTATGAGAACCAAGGACTTTCCGTACTGCATTCAATCTTCCCGAATGCTGTGTTCGGTGCATTACGGTTCACAAGGCGGAAGACTCGGCTTCCTATGATAAAGGATGCAAGCCTAATGGAGTCTCCCCATATATACGCAACGGTACGTGGGAGCCCAATCCGTACTAGCACTTATCGTTTCACCATGGAGGAATCACCCAAATATTCAACGGTAAGCTACCAGGTTTAAAGACGTCGGAACACGTCTCTAGCCTAGACCTCTAGATATTTGCGTTAAGTTCCAATGCGTTTTTAGATAAATTTGGTTTATTTTACGGTTGATCTTGAATTAAGTTTTAGTTTTAGGTCCTACCATATGATCTCTCAAAAATACTTAAATGCAACTACATGCCAAAGAACATCATTTTGTTCGATGAATTCTAACTATGAAAAGGTTAGGAATTTTTCAATCAAACAAAACGAACTCAAGCAATCACACAACCTAATGCAACTAACAGCAAGGGAATGAAACTTTTCTTTTGAAAGCACAAAACAATGAAATGTCTTTTTCCTTTTAACTATTGAGTGCAAAAGATGCTAGTTTGCTTTTCTTTTCAATGGCATAAAAGTGTTTAAAATGACTTTGAGAGACAGCTAGATCGAGCAAAGAAATGAAATCATTCAATGCAAACACAAGAAAGTTCCCAAGACACTAAAAACCAGTTTCCCAAATCAAAGGAAAACAAAGGCTCATGAGCTATGTGATCTAAGCTCAACAAGACAAAAAGGAATTCAAAGGAGGAAAGAAATCGCTTGGAACACAACCGAAACACTTTCAACAATCACCGAGCAAATGTAAGGGAGTGATTAGAGAGTCGACTGACCCAATAGAAGACCAAAAACACCTAAGGGAGGCTCGACACACAAAGCCACTAGATGCCCTAGGGCTAGAAATGTGAAATCGATAGAAGAAGCCAAACACCCAAAGGGTAAAGGTAATCTATGCAATTGTAATTTATGCACAATTCACTTGAAAAGTGTGCAAACGTAATCTATGCACAAATGAGAATTATAATCATGCAAGTGTGATATATGCAAGAGAATTCTCAAACACAAGATGATTCTAGTGTAATCTAAGAATCAATCAAGTGCAAATCAAGAAAATTGGGTGAGATTTCCAAAGATGGAAAAAATAAAAATACTCAAAAGCAAAAAGATGCAAAATTGTGAAGAGACTAAGACAAACCTTCAAGTAATGATCAAAGGAAATCAAATTAAGAATTACTCAAAAGAGAGACTCAAAACCAGTCAAACAAGACTCCCACATACTCAAGCAACTGTAAAAGTTAAGGCAAAATGCAAACCAAGCAGCGAAAGCAAGAAGGAAGGCTTTGCAAAAACTGAAAACGAGTAACAAACAAACCCTCGCGGAACAAGGCCTCACAAGCAAGCGTGTCACAGTTCAGACAAAATAAAACAAGTCAAAACCAAGTGGGAAGAGCAGGGGACAGCCAAACCAAGAGGTTCAGGAGGCAAATTTGGACAAAAAAGAATTTTACAGGATCAGCGCGGGTGACCCCTCAGCAACAAAGCGATGACAAGACAACGCCTGTAGCAACTTTGCGCTGTCAGCGCGGAAGGACATGGATAAAGGGCACTGGACAGAAAACAAGGTCAGCGCGACTGTTAAATGTATAAGCGCGATGACAGGGAAAGCAAAGAAGTAATTGTGCGATGTCAGCGCAGCTGTTCTGAAATAAAACGCGCTGAGGCTAAAAAACAGTCAAAATCGAACCAAAAATCCCCAAACCAAGGCAACAGGCTTTTAAGACAATTAAAGAAGTTCCCAGGATGAACCAGGAAACCATCAACAACAAACTAATCCCCAACCCTTGACAAGAAAGCAATAATCAAATCCAAAAACAAGGATGAACCACAAAGAGACAAGCAAGCTCCCCAGCGGAGTCGCCAAATTGTTGGAGAGGTAAATCCCCTCTACGGATAGAGGCGATCCCTACTAGCCCAAAAGGGGTCTAGCAACAATCAATCAATGCTACTTTGCAAGTTCCTAGTTGCAATTAACAAGTGGGTTAAAGAAAACCTACTTGGATTCCAACGCTATGTTTGATGAAGAGATGATCCTCTCGCTCCTTCCCTCCGGCGGATCACAATCCTCCACTATCCTCATGGGTGGACACCTGCACAAGCAAAGAGAGAGCAAACACAAGCGTAAAATCTACTATAAGCAACTATACATCAGTCAGAAAGGATGTAATTCACATTAATCATTCATAAGACAAATGAGAATGGAACCATAACAGTAGTCATCTATATTTATTAATCAGAAATAGAGTAAGGTACAACCAAAGTTCTGACGCTAAGTCCTTCTCTAGAGGGTCCAGCCAGCATGTCTCATCAGCATTCACCTTTGAAGGTAGATCTCCCAAGTCAAA
>APFE030447825.1:0-94761 GCA_000404065.3 Pinus taeda | reverse complement strand
GATGTTAACTGGTTGTAGTGGTAAGGATGGCTTCTTCTGTCTCCCAGCAGTGGTTTGGCAGACTTGACATTTCCTCACATAACTATGTGAGTCTTTGAATAATGTGGACCAGTAATATCCTGCGTGCAAGATTTTATGTGCAGTAGCATCTCCAGCATAGTGTCCGCCTGCTGGCCCATCGTGGAGTTCCTCGCACACTTGTACCTCTACAGATGGGATTTTAGAAATTTGTGATGCTCCAGCCAGCATTTTGCAAAAACCTTGACCTCTTACAATGTTTGCTGGTTTAATTTCTATGCCATATTCTTGTAAGGCAGTTACCCAATTGGCCCTCTTCTCACCCACATCCTTTTGTACTAGAAGATTCCTTACCGCTGGAAACGGTACTATAATATTGGTATGGGTTTTGAGTAGAAAAGGTTTGAAGTATTTGATCGCTTTGAAAACAGCATAAGCCTGTTTCTCCACATCTGAGTAATTTAATTCAGCACCCTGCAAATTTGAACTGAAAATAGCAATTGGTGCTTCCACCTTTCTTGATTTGTTTGAGTGAGTATCGCGGCATATGACTTATCTGAGGCAAATGTGTGTAAAATAAAAGGCTTTGAAAAATTCGGAGTTGCTAAAGATGGAGCATTAATAATAGCTTGTTTGATCAGGTTAAATGCTTCATGTTCATCTTGGCCCCATTTAAAATTAGAGTTCTTTTTTATCATAGTTTGTAAAGGAGATATGATTTGAGAAAAATCTAGAACAATTCTCTTTACAAAATTGATTTGACCAAGGAAAGATTGCATGGATTTTTTGTTATGAGGTAGGGATATTTCAGAAATTTCTTTGATTCTGTCAAAGTCGATGTGAATTCCAGATTTTGACACTATGAATCCTAGAAATTTCCCTTCACTTAATGCGAAAAAAGATTTCTTTGGGTTGAGTGAAATTTCATACCTTAAACATCGTTGGAAGATTTGCTTCAAGTCTTTGAGATGGTCGCCTCGTTTCTTGGAGTACATGGTTATATCATCCAAATAAATTACTACAGATTTATTGACTAAACCTTTAAACGCAATGTCCATGGCTCTCTGGAATGTGGCACCAACATTAATCAAACCAAATGGCATCTTTCGATATGCATTTGTGCCCCATTTAGTTCTGAATGTGGTCTTCAATTGATCATCAGGATGTACCAGAACTTGATTGTATCCTGAAAGTCCATCCAAGAAAGACATTAATTTTGAGCCTGCCACTGCTTGCAATATCTGCTCCATAGGTGGTAAGGGAAAATTGTCCTTTTGATAGGCTTTGTTGAGATTGCGAAAGTCAATACAAATCCTAATATCTCTGTTTTTATTTCTTATAGGTACCATATTGGAGACCCATTTAGAATGTCTGAAGGGAAAAATTATCTTGGCTTTCAACAACTTATTGAGTTTGGTTTTTATCTGATTTTCTAAGTTGGGATGAATCTTTCTCAATTTTTGTTGGACAGGTTTTTCGTTATCGATCATCGGAATAATATGTTGGATGATAGAGTGTCGTATGTTTTAAGTTCATCATAATTCCAAGCAAAAACGTTTTTGTATTGTCTCAAAAGATGAATATATGCTAGCTTTTCTTCAGGGGCTAGACCAAGGCCTAGATTTATGTTTTGGGGTTTGACATCGGTTCCTATGTTTACCAATTCGTAATTCAAGGTCGAAATTTGGAGCTTTGAATTGGTAGACCTTTTAAATCGATATTTCAAATTGTACAGGTCTTCTAACTTGACCATTGATTTAGGTATAGCAATGTGAGTGCTATCTTACTGTAATTGCCAATCATGTTGATCTTCGTCGATTATTTGATTGGAGTAGGATCCTTCAGAAGTAAGAAAATTTACGATATCAGGATCGTCGGTTAATATTCTCCAATTTGTGATGTTGTCAGGAATAGAAGGTATAAAGATTAATTCTATTGAGAATCTATCTAGACTAAAATCTTCTGAAGGAATGAGCTTAGAAGCTACGTTAGCTAAAAGGTAGCGCTTGCATTCTGGAGTCTGGGAATTGATGAAATATTGAATGCTGTAAAATGCTTAGTCAGATCTTGAACTAAAGATTGATAGTGTTTTAAATGACCTGACAGGCAATGTATAGTATTCCGTACCTATCTGACTACAATTTCAGAGTCTCTAAAGACTTGGAGGTACTTTATGTCTAGCCCGATTGCTTTGTACAACCCTTTAACTAAAGCCTCATATTCTGTTGTATTGTTGGTATAGTCAAATTCGAGCCTGCATGTTAACATGATTTTGTCTCCTTCTGGACTAATTAGCACGCATCTTGCTCCTGCTGCTTTGTTAGATTTAGAACCATCAAAAAATAATTTCCAAAACAAAGATTTATTTACAAGTTTATCTAAAACATTGATACATTTTGAACTATCCGTTTGAGGAAAATTTTCTACTTGGGACAAAATGGAATGTTCTAAATATGGGGATGTATGAGCATTAAAATTGCCGAGAAAAGAATCTACTGAGTAATTGTCAATTATGCTACTGTCATATGCTACTGGTTCATTTTCCCCTTCTAACTCCGTTACTGTGTACTTCTGATGTAATCCTTGTTCAACTTTTATTTGATTTGGCTTACCATTGTAAGGCAGCCACACATGCGACCAGTTAGTTGCGAAGTATCCATGTAGTTTTTCTGAGCAATCCCTGCTAAGAATTAACCCATAAAATTCAGGGATATCAGCCACTAAAATTTCAATTACTTGACATACCTTCGGGTTGGATGACAGCCTTATGGTTACTTGATTTAGTTCGCCGATGACTTCGACTTGAGACCAATCCAACTGAACTATGCGAACAATGGATTTCTGTGGTTGAACGTTTAATTTGGTGCATATGGACTTCGGTAAAATATTCGATGAAGCACCTAAATCCACTAAACAATTATGTACATTTTTGTTAAAAATTTCATAAGTAAGGAGAAAAGGGGGAGTATGAGATCTCAATCTACCTCCAATTAAAGCGATGTCGTTTGGATCAATCTTGTTAGTCGTATTACTTGGAGGTCTTAATGTTCTGAGAAGCTTGAGAAATTACAGCGGCAGGCAAAGGTGCAACTGGCACAACGTGTAATACTTTCATCATTATCTTTTGTTGATGCTTTAGCTTGCTCAATTCGTACAGAGTGATATTGGCCCTAGTATTTATCATGTCTTCTATGATATTGTACTCCATTTCATTCGAAACGATCAACGTTTTAGATGGAGTAGGTGAATCTGTTTGGACTGGGCTAGTTTGAGTCGCTTTAGATGTCGTTTTCTTAGTTGCAACTTTATCCTTCGTTGCAGAGCTTGTGCTCTTTGGTTTTGGGGTAGTTTGTGGAGGATCAAGCTGATTTCTACTTCGTGTGTTGACTGGGAATGCTTCTTGATCTTCCTCTTGTGGGAGGATGAAATCCCACATTCCTTGTAATTCTACAACTTCTTCATCATCGGTTTGCCCTTCAGTGGAAATTTCCTCTTCCTCTTCCTCGGATTCAGCACTTGTTATAGCATTGGGTGGCCTTGAATCCGTTGATGGGCCTCTTTTAAAAGCTCTGTAGGGCCTTTTTGAAGAAGTTTCTGCTACTTGATTTTTTATGTCGACCATTTCATTAGACATGGTCTTAAGAACTTTTTGCAATCCCTCCAAATCGAATGGATCTTTTGCTTGTTTCTTCTTGGACTCTTCTTTGAAGGTGACCTTCTTAGACTTCCGTTCTTCTATCGCGGATTTCTTCTCTAAGGCTATTATACATTTCTTTACTACTATGGCTTCTTTCATGTTCTCGGCAAGGGTTGTTTTATTAGCCCTATCAACGAAGATTGCTATGTTCAATGGTAATGCAGTGATATACCATTCACATCGCACTTCTTTGCTGGGCTGGGAAGCAGTAGGAATTTTGTTTAGAATTTTATTGAAACGTAGATTGAAATCTTTGATCGGTTCTCTAGATTCTGCCCAAAGGTTGGATAGGTCATTGATTAACGTTTCCGTAGACCTGTCGTCACCAAACTTGGTTAGAAATTGGTCTTGGAAGATGTCCCAACTGGTAATAGGTCCAGAGGGTAATGAGAAATACCACGATCCGACCGTTACTTGTAGGGTATAAGGAAACAGTCGAACAACAACATCTTCATTAGTAACACCGTTGAGGTTGATGGATAGCATAAGTTGTTTATGTGCTCTTATGCTAGCATGCATGCCTCAGGATTGAACTTGGGTAGCCATTTCTCAGGATGGGCCAGTATTTGACTCAAGGGCACAGGCATTAAGACTTCCCCAGGATTGTTCCATGGAGACTAGGCCATTACTGAACTGCTAACAGGGGGATTTACAGAAAATGATCCCTGTGGTTGAGAAGATGAGGTGATTATGATCGCAGATGATTGAGGAGGAGTTGTAGGGATTCCACTAGGTGGATTGATAATGGTCTGGGGTGGAGGACTAGATGGTTGACTTCGCGGTGGAGAGGTTGAGATGGATGATGTTGATGAAAGAGTCTCGCTATCGGACCCTTTAGGTGACTTCCTTGCTCTTTTCCTTTTGGGAAGAGGTAGTTTAGTTGGCCGAACACCGAACTTTTCACTCTTTAGTCTGGTCAGGGGATGAGCATGGTTATACTGTGAAGTCATGCTGCCCTGAGATTTATCAGGTCTTTGAGGGGAAATGGAAAATCGCTGAAGTTTATGAATCAGAGATTCAACTTCAAGAGGTTCAATAACAGATTGTTCTGAAATGTCAGGATTTGTAGTAGCGGATGATGCTCTAGCGACTTCTAACTCTGGATTTAAGTGTAATAGAAAAGTCGAAGGAGATAGTGAGGGTGATTTACTCTCAGAATGGTATTTTGATTTGGATTTACTTGCCATTCATAGCTCGGGCCCTCCTTCTAGCGCCAAATATGTTGAAGGCCCCAAAAATCGGGTTGAAAACAAGGGGGATACCTGCCCGGTCCGGACCTTGGTTGGCAACTCCTTATCCATTTGGTATAGCGGGTCCGACTGGGGATATGGGACCAGTTTCCCAATTCAGTGTGTGTTTGTTTGAAAGATGGGTGTTTCTGTTCTAAATGGAATAATTCTATCTAATCTAATGCTATGCTATTGTATTATAGTAAACATAAAAACATCGAAATTTATGCTAACCCGGGGTGTGATCTTTCTTCTATGCGATCTAAAAAGATTTCAAACAATAATTGGTGATAAAGATCATTCAGCTATCATAAGAAAAGAATTCGATAAAGATGAACTACTTCGTATAAGAAGTTAGACGAAACAATTGTTAAAACTTATCGCATAAATGAGCTATTCATACATTAAACATAAACAAATAGTTATCACCATACAAAAGTGCCAAATGATAACTCAGACATCCATGATGTAATATACAAATAACTGAAAATTGAATATCACTTTAACGCATAAGCAGAAATGGTTAAGAGATAAAATTACCATTTATAACTAGTCCTACTCATGAGCTTCAAGCGACAATTGATTTATCTCTCGATTTAACATCCACTAAGAGTACAGAAGTGCAACATCAGTAGCAGATATCAAATGCAAATATCAAATAAACCCGTTCCATTCATTCACCAAAACCTCTCTTTGAGGGTGCAAAAGTGCATGTTCTGAGGACAAGTTTTTGATAAATTTCTAGAACCTTCTCTAAATGCATGAGAAGGGTTTAAATACTACTAACTAAATAACTTATTTACAGAAATTGAGGATTCAGTTTAAATGACCATCCTCTTTCTAAGCAAAACTATTTCTAAAATTAAATCTACTATCTAACTATTTCTAAATCTACTCCTTAATGTCGCAAGCATTCAATATTTTCCTGAGTAGAGTCGGCTGACTGTCTTCCGTCTTTGGTTGAGTTAAGCAAACAGAATCGGCAAGAGCTAGCATTATGTTCTCAGTAAAATTGATGATATACTTGAGAATCATCTAATGACTATGTATCATTACCATGTATACCTGGTAAAAATCCCATTTCAACTTGGTTAACCCTTGGACTGCTTCTGCTTTTCCTTCAGTCTTCTGTTTCCAGTTTGCTTCTATCGCTGATTTCTTGCAATTTTCGGGGCTTGCAAGTGACTGAGTAACTAGGGACCTTCCTTTTCAAACAATTTTTCTTAGCGATGCGCAATTAGCGCTAAGCGTTAATCGCGCATCAGAAATTGCCTCTGTTTCTTGATCCGGGCTTCCCTGATGCAGTTTTTGCCTCTTGCACCTTTTTCTCTCATTCGGTATAAAGCTCAAAATTTGTAAAAATAGATTTCCATGAGCTCTTGACCCTGAGAATTAAACTGTCTATTTCGGGTATCAGCATCGTTCAGTAACCATTCAATCATGGCTGTATATGAGAAATCTATGATAGATGCCTCAGAAGAGTTCTGCGGCTCTTTTTCTTCCTTGAATGGATTAGGTGTGCCTTCCGAAATGTACATTGGAGCGTTGTCTTTCCTCCTCATAGTTTTCTGCATAGAACCCTGCATAATGCTTCGTCCTTCTTTCCTACAGTTTACATTGAGGTGGAAGTAATGATAAAATACTAATGACAAGAAAACTTTTAAATGCCGAAGATATGCAAAACATGCCACCTTATGTGAGCTATTTCTTCGAAAAACACAACACCCTACTTCATTAACAACTGGCAATAACTCATTAGTTTGCATTAGAATACATGACCAACTCTTGGCTAAAAAGTTTTCTCGAATAGTGAGCCAGAACCAACTGCGATGGAGAGGTCCCGCGATTTCGCTTTGCGATGTCGTAGATCACAGTATCGCAATATCACAATATCGCAATGTCATCGTGCTATTTTTTATCGCAAGGTCATAGTATCGCAACTTTGCAATATCGCAGTATCACAATATTGCAATATCGCAATATCGTTATAATCCTTGTGTAATTCATGTGATTTTTGCGATGCGCAATATGTAATATCACATATTGGTGATTTTTTAAAGTTTTTCAATGTGAGTGTTTCTTTAGTGTATGCGATGCGATGAGGTTTCGCGTCACAATCTCACCTTTTGTCATTTTAACTCATTAGAAGGTGTATCCTATCATCCTTTGTGCGATGCGATATCCTTTAAGGAGTGAATTTAATTTTCTTCATTATGAAACTTAGGTTATTTTTTAGATTTTTCAAGGTATTTTCCTAAGTCCATGATGTTTTAAATTTCATCTAAAAAAGGAAATGTAATACTAACTGATTTTTTGATTTTTTTTTAGGGTCCCCACTTATTTAGTATTAGCAATAATACTTCATAAGGAGGGGGGTTGTTAGTGGCCACAACATAAGTTTGATAAATTTCTAGGGAAATTCAAAATGCATTGACTACGGCCCTATGTCATTAAGGAGATTACCGATGGTGGAGCAGTTCAGTTGGTTAAATTGAACGGAGATCCCTTCCTAGCCAAGTTGAATGGCAACCGATTGAAGCCATATATCAGTGATCTAGCTAGGTGACTATATGAAGGTAGCACAGTCTTAATGCTTCAGGAAGCTGAAAGGAGGCGTGGGACTATAAACTACACTGCCCGGGTTAGGGGACTACGCAATTGGAGGATTGTGCAGAACAAGGCAATGTCATAGGGTTCGCAACAACGCGGAGTGAGCTCCGCTACCTAGGGAGAAATTGCATAGATCAGATCGAAAGTGACCATTAAATTCATTTTTCATGATTTGACGATAAGAATGTGGCCAATGGAGCAGGAGGTCGATATTTAAGACAAAATTTATGGGTAAGATCCTTGGAAATTTTCCGTTAATCTGGCATTAATAAATCGAATGTGGGGGGAGTGGTTGGATTTGAATTCAAATGGCCTATAAATTATAGGTGGAGGCCCAACAAAAGACACTTTCCATTTTGAACATTGAGTTGGTGAGCTCTCAGACGTGCACGATCCACGCATTTTGTTGTACCTCTGAGTTGATAATGGTCAGCTATCAAGCTAGAGCATCTAAGATAATTGTTTTGGGGGTTTTGTTTTAATTCGGAGGACCAATGAATGAAACATATGTAACATTGTAATGCCTAACCTTTTGAATAATATTAATACCAAGATAGAGGGATGCTATAAAATTTCACACAGTGATATAGCTTGAATAGTGGCAAGCAGAAACCAAAAATAATATGATTGTCACAATTTCCAGACTGAAAATTAAATAATCATAAGTATAAAAACCTCTGACCGATGTTCAGAAGGTTCAAGAGAAGATGCTTATGCGTACAGCAAGATGTTGATGATTTATTGATTCAGAGGGAATTAATTAAACAAACAGTCCATTAATCCATTCTCTTTATAGATTATCACCTCAAAAGCTTATAGGAATAGATTGAAACTCAATCATTCCTACTTAGTTATCTCTATATGACATAAGAATATGAAGAAAAACATAATGAGTGTTACTTGAAAAACTTACAGGAAACACAAACTATGTAAAACTGAATTCAGAATCCTTTGCTTTGCATTAAGGGTCCAGAAAAGCTATTTACATCAAATGTTTACAAACGTTTTATCAAGGTGCAACCTTTCTTCAAGAGTGCAACCCTTCTTCAATGGTCAACCTGTTTCAATGGTGAACCCATAATAAATCATAAGGAGAGTTATTTATACAGCAGTAGAACTAAGAAAATATCCTAAATTGTTTTTACAAAAATAGATTTATTTAAGGAAAAGGAAATATCTTCATGCAAGAAGATAGAGACAACTATTGAACTGTTGCTTGTTGTCCCTATTATTTAGGTTCTACTATCCTTTAGACTTTGATATTTTGCCCTTTAAGCTGCTTGGTTGTTTGGTCTTCACGCTGGATGTCATATTTACTTATGACCTTTCATCTGACACACTTTATCTGCCTCCTTTGTTTTTACATTCACTGTGCAAATTGTTTGTTTTAACATTTACTATGTAAATTGTTTCTTTCTGCTCTGTAATAATTGTCTTTTTCTTTTGAATAAAGGATCTTGAATATATTTCCTTATGAATCTTGGAGTAAATAGGTTTTTAGATCAGTATCAAACTATTTATCCGAACTTCTAGCCTTCTGCTAATCACCTACAAAATACAACAATTATTAAGAAAAACACAGGCTAACAAGAAGGGCCATAACGGCTTCAAGGAAAGGGATAGTGTATGGATGGAGTCCTGGCAGTGTTTGGAAGGTAATTGGAGGTTGAATTTGGTTTCAGAGGCTCAATGTGGCGCAGGCAGGGTTAGACAGGTTTTACTGTGTAAACAGGCAAAAAGAGCGAAAACGAGGGTCTTTGCCATTTAGACGAGAAACTTTAACTTTGGCACGAAAAATTCATAATGTGAATAGTGAGTGGTTTCATCATACCCGAGGAGGTAGTTTTATTGCTCATTGCACCGCTTTTGGCACTCGGGCATTATTTCCCAAGGGAATGTGAGTTAATGTGATATTTCCATGTAACTGTAAGGGGCCCAAGAAAAACCATGAATCCCGCATGCTCTCGAGCGGGTAAAGGTCAAAGATTAGGAGCGCATGATATGGATGCGCGTCATTAGATCTGGGGGTGAAAGATCTAATGGCTATTGCATAATGAAGTTGCATGGAGGGCACAGGCACAAATATTAGCGGGGCCCGGGGGATAATTACAAGTGATTTGTAATTATTTTATGATATAAGCGGGGATTAAACATAAGCGGGTTTATGGAGTGGGACCGGAGTTAACCATGGTGGGGTTTATTTAACCCTACCAAGGGTGGTGGGTTAAAAGAGTTCTTATATCAGGAAAAAGGTGATTTGCAGAGGTTTGTTAAGTAATGTGGGGTTTAATAAAACTCTAGGATAAATGGTTTAAAATGGTTAAAAGGGTTTTTACAAGGGGAAAGTGATTTCTTCAAAGGGGAATGGGTTTCACACTAGGAAAAAAGGGTTTTTTGGTAGAATATGACTTTTAGAGGGTAATTTGCTAGGAAAATGTGTGAAACCAAAGAGCAAAGTTGAAAATGAAGGGAAAAGGGTATTTTAACAAAAAATGATGGGATAAAGTGTCAGCACCTGTCGTTGCTCTAGCAGCCCAATGCGTCGAAGGATTCCAGTTTAATTGGGCAGGTTATCTCTCGGGGAGTTCCTTACGAATTGTCACGAGGCACAAGAGTTCAGAAATACCTTCCACTATGTGTGGCTCTTGTTGTCCATTGTGCTGGTAGCATGGGAGCTGCCAGAAGACAGTCAATTTGCCTCGATCGTGCTGGACCTACAAAAAGCAACGAAGTATGCTTTGTTGTGGATGACCAAGGATGATAAGTGCATCAAGGATAGAAATATCTTCTAGATTTTGACAGAAATAAATATACACATGGCTATCAATCACAAACTATGATTATCACCTACTGTGTTTTCCAAACTGTAGGAGTACGTGGAGTTCAAGGAAGACTTTCAGCACATCGCAATCAAGGCATAGAAGGACCCTAAGTAGAAGTGGCATGACTTTCCTTACTTGGAAACGGACGATGCGATTGATACAGTTCTTGATCACTGGGCGACAGAGTGGCGCACTGCGTCAGACTCAGCAGTGGGGTCAAGCAAGTTCACCGCTTAGTGCAAAAAGGAAGAGGCCAAGCTCAAGATGGCATAGCTGGCCAAGAAGAGGATGAAGGAGGCTGCTAACAAGGCCCAGGTAGAGCGCAAGTAGGCAAAAAAGAAGACAGGCGGAACAAAGCACGACTCTGAAAAAGGTGTGAGGTCACCTTAGCCCAAAACAAAGGAAGAAACAGACGATAAAATAGAGAAGCATGGAGTGGATCTATAGATGGCATCGTACGACATCAAACATCCAAGAGAATAAGAAAAAGTGGGGCCGCGGAAGAAATATAAGGCCAGTAAAACGTCACTGGACCCAATCACCATAACAAAGGGAGATTTGAATGATATCGGAGACACGGTGAGGGATGTCACCACGAAGGTACTGCAACAATTCGAGCAGCAGCAGCAAAAACTATTGGGGGTCATCCAGATGGGTCTGCATGAGCTGTATATCCACGCATCACAGGCTAGCATAGTGTCCACCAGCCTCACCATCGATACTTCAGAAGCTGCCAAGATGCTGTGTGCGAAGGACTCCCTAGCGATAGTGCTGCCGGATGGAGCATTGACCATAGAAAAGGAAGCTGACAGTATCACTGTTAGCGCCCTCAAGGGAGTGGGATTGAACTTGGTAGCACTTCCTGGTGAGGCACTCCAGCTACTACAAGATGGAGTGATCGTGTAGCTGAGGTCCTGCGAAAAGTGTGTTGTGCAGGTGATCAATGAACATTAGATCAATAATGTGCAACTGGCCCTACAACGAGACTCTTCCATCACCACTGTGATTAAGGTAACATACCGAAATAAGCGTATAGTTCAAGTCATGGAGGAAGCATGCCAAATGGTCCCAGAGTTGGCCATTCTCGAGGGAGAACCAGTCGAGGTGCACGTTCGTAGGCTTGCTACAAGGGTGCGTGACGCTCACATAGAGTTGTCTAAGGTTTAGCTAGAGCTGAACCTACAAATTGCATATTTGCAGTTTAAGACCCAGCTTTCAACTCTGCCAGAAGCAAAGGAGCAGTGCGCAACCACTGTCACAAAGGCAATAGCGGCAGTAGACAGTGCAGTAGCAGACTGAACATGGCTATTTGAACAGTCGTTCGAGGTCTTGACAAGTCTACAGGAGGATCCTAATGTACAACAACTAGAAACAGAGGCATGAGAACTAAAACAACACTATGACGAAGTAAAAGGTACAACACACACTGTCTCTCTCACACAGAGACTTACGAAGCTGTAGGAGGCCAAAACATTAAAGGTACAGGTAGATGTAGCACAGGACAAAGAGGCAGTGTTGAAGGTGCACTTGAAGCCCTATTTGGATGAAGCTTATTCGGTCATAGCCTCCATTGAAGGCAAGCTTGCTAGTTTGTAGGTGACTCAGCAGAAGCTTCACGCTGACAGTTCAGGACCAGTGACAAAGCAGTTGGTTGAAGAAGTGAAGCAGGCAATCGCGCAGTGCACCGTCGAGGTTGTCGTCTTACAAGTTGAGCTAGGAGGACTTCACGCCAAGATCTCCACGACTACAGAGTGACTCAAGGGTGAGTCACCATGTTTGTGCTGGGGGCCTATTGGGAACGGGTTCCCCCAAGAATAGTTTTGGGGCTAAAAGCCCATATTTTGGGACAATTTTGTAATAAAATTGTAAAGTCTCCACATTTTGTGGCTACGGAGCGTGAAGGTGTCAAGATTCATAAAGGTTTTTTAGTCCTTATTTTGTGAAGTGTCAAGTCAGCTGTAAAGATCTACCCATATTCCGTAGACCATGGGATTGTATAAAAAAGATCTAAGTAAGTAATCTCTAGGAGAGAAGTAAAGGGAGAAGAAAGAAGCATTGGAGTTTTGGTAGAGAAGTCTAAGTGTTTCAGGTCTTAGCGTAGGTAGAGGCTCTGTAGCTGAGTGTGCAAAGGCCTAGGGTGGAAGTCCGCAACTGAGTGCGTGGACCCCTACAGCTGTGTGCGCAAGGCGGATAGAGTCAGTATTAAATTGGAAGAGATCAATAAAGAGAAGTACTTTGCAATTATTGTGTATTCAGTCCCTATTAATGCATCTGATTATATTGCATTTTAGGTTTAATTCACAATGTTTATTTGATGCATGAATGTATGTTATTGTATCAGTTAATTGAATGCAAGTAAGGATATCAGTTTACGCGACGCTAACTATGATTGATTAGTAAGATAAGTAAAACACTTGAGATAACTTGGGAACCTGTACAATACATAGTCATAGTTGCACGAAAGTACCTAGACCACGGGTTAGGGTTGCGCGAAGGTCAATCATACACCTTCACGGAGGTACTGAAGGGCAGAATAAAGGGTAGACTAACAGAGCTCTAAGTCTTAGCAACCTGAAGGAAAGTAGTGGCAAAGGGTATAAACTGACATCACGACCATCTTAGGGTGCGAAAACTTGGTTCCAGCATCCCCCCATACTGCTTCAAGTGAGACTTCGGTCCATGCTCTGCGAGCTAATGCCGAAAGGGCCAGTAGTGTACGGATCTGTTTCGCTGACTAACGCTAAACCTAGGTTAGGGCCCACAAAGCCAATACTTATTGATGAAGTAAATGGCATAAGGAAGCTTGCCATCTATTTGGCCTAGAGCTGCTCCTATGGCTTTGTGAGAGGCATCAACATGTATGTGGAAAGGAAGAGCCCAATTTGGGCCTTAGAGAATAGCTACAGTAGTCAACTTGTCCTTTAGGTTGTCCAAGGCCTCTTGATAGCTTTCTGACCATAAAAATTGGGAGTCTTTGGCTAATAACCCAAATAAAGGCGAAGCTAACTTGCTAAAGTATTTTATAAATCTCCTAGAGTATCCAGCTAAGCCTTAAAAACTTCTTACATCCCTCTGTTTTTGAGGAGGTGGGACCCTTTGGATGATGGCTATCTTATTCGGGTCCACCTGCAGTCCTTTTTAGGATATTGAATGACCTAGAACAATCCTTGCAGTCATCAAGAATTCACATTTTTCAGGGCTAAGCGAAAAGTTCATTTCAATGCATTTTTTTAGCACCTTATCCAAGTTGGAGAGAGCCTCCTGGAAATCACACCCATAGGGTGTAAAATCATCCATATAAATTTCCATTACATCATGGAATAGCTCGACAAAGATATTAAGAAGTTCCCTCTGGAAAGTGGCAGGGGCATTGCATAGGCCAAAAGGAAGGACCCTATAAGAGAAAGTACCCCAAGGATAGGTGAAGGTGGTTTTATCCTAGTCCTCTTGGTTAATCTTGATTTGATTGTACCCATTGAACCCATCTAAGAAAGAGAAAACTTTTTCCTTGTCAGGCCATCTAACACTTGGTCAATGAAGGGTAGAGGGAAATGGTCCTTCTTTGTTGCTTTGTTTAACTCTCTGTAATCGACACAAATCCTCCACTTCCCATTTTTATTTGGAACTAACGCCAAAAGAGAAACCCACTCATTGTCTGAGATAGGGTAAATGAATCCTGCATCCAACAGCTTTTGTAGTTCTTCTTTGACTATTTCCTTGAGAGCTAGATTCATTCTCCTTTGGGGTTATTGGACTGGTTTGCAACCTTATTTGATATAAATGTGGTGGGTGCACATTGAGGGGTGTACTCCCTTCATTTCTTTGTAACTCCAAGTGAAGGCATCTAGATATTCCCTTAGCATGTTGCACAACTCTTCTTCTTGGTGTACAAAAAGAGGGGTTGATTTTTAAAATTCTTTTAGGGCCGAATTCTATTGTCTTGACACGGGTAGGTTTTGAATCAATTAATCATAGATCAATTTGATCATTTCTATTGGTTTCCTTTAATACTTCCTCTAAGGATAAGGTGATGGGAGTTGGATTTTGGAGTATGTGTTTAATAAATTCATCTTCATATGGTTGTCCTCCTTCCATGGCAGCTTCTAGGGTATAGAGTTGGGTTGAGTAGACTTGATCTTCTTCCTCCTCTTCTAGCCATAAAGATAAATCATGTTCTAATGATGGCTGAGCGAGAGGGTACAATACCAACCACTTGGATAGATGCACATTTTTTATAGTCATATTTCCAGCCCTGCAGCTGATGTAGGCATCAGCAGTGGCTAACCAAGGTCTCCCATGTATGAGAGGATAACAACTAAGCTTGGCCTTAGGCTGGAGAACTAGGAATTCTACAAGGTACTCATAAGAGTCAATGGAGACCATCACATCCTCAACAACCCCCTCAGGGGCTACTATGGAACGCTCTGCAAGCTGAAAGACTATTGTGGTCTTTCTTAATGAACCCTAGAGATTTAGCTTGAGCATGGTGTCCTTAGTGATCACATTAATGGTATCCCCAAGATAAATCAAGGTGTGTGGGACAATGGTGCCATTGATGTGCACATCTACTACAGGGCTTCCAGGGACTAAATACTTTGGGAAAATTACCTGCACCAACATTAAGTCGGACAACTATCCAATGACATTAATGGTAGGGATGTCTCTTTTTCACCTCCCTGGATGTTTGAAACACTTCTCTTTAATCAGTTTTTGTAAATAGGTACATCCTTAATATCTTGGAGAAGTGGAATTTTGACACATATATTTTTCAATTCACCCAAAAGTTCATCCTCTTCTGGGGTACGATGGACTTGATGAGTTAATATTTCAAGAAAGGGTGGTGGATTCACTCTAGGCATACTTTCCTCTCTTTCCTCCTCACTCTCCCTAGGTGGAGATGGAGGTTGGCTGTTCGGGAGAACTCTCCCATACCTTAGGTTGATTTCTTGAATTTCCACGGCATAATCAAGGTAGGATGTCTCTCCACTGTATACTTGTTGTGCCTGTCTGTTGTTCGGGTTTGGATTTGGCTGGGTAGGAATCTGAGGTTGTTTAGGTGGAGTAGGGTGTAAAATATTTGGTTGAGTAGTAGGTGAAGGCAATAAAGTTGGAGAATTCTTGTATGGGGGCCTCTACCCCTAGGGTGTTGCATTCCACTGAAGTTGTAGAGGAGTATATGGATGAAATGACTGGTTGGCCGGCTAGGAATAGTACTGAGGTGTAAAAGACTAAGGAGAAGGTGTAGACTAGGAGGGATGACCAAGGGAGCTCCATGAGGGAATGGATGTGGTTTGGTTAGGGTTGTAATATGCATAGGATGACCCTTGCATGCCCTACTGGTATGGTCGAGGCCCATGAGGTCTCCTTTGATTTATGTAGTAGAGCTATTCAATCACCCCTTCAGTTCCCTGATACACATCTTTTAGTCTAGGTAGAGAAGGGAACTTATCTGTGGAATGGTTTTCTTCACAGACCGGACAAATTTCTATAAGGTTTAATCGACATTCATTCCTAGGGTGCCTCCTTATGCATCTAGGGCAGAAGATGGCTAATGCTCTCTCTGCATCCTCCTGCTTTCTCTTGATGCGCATAGTGTCCATCTGTAGGGCAAGGGTTTATCGCATTTCACTCTTGAAATCTTCCAACATATTTCCAATTTCACCTTTTATGATGTGTTGGAAGCGGATGGGCTGGCCATTGGTTAACTACCCCTACCCTTTTCCCTAGATGACTTAGAATGGTTCTTAAAGACAATCTTGATATCATCATAGGGTAGCTGGTAGATGTCCCCTCCTGCTAGTTGGTTTAAGGTATCCATAAGGTCTTCCTTGACCCCTGTGAGTAGGACTAGCTCTAGTGAATCAGGATCAGGTGTGCACCTCTAAGGATTCATCATGTCCCAAGGTCATTCTAAAAATTTCCTCTTTATTGTCTTTGGACCTGTAGTAGCCTCGATACTTATTGTTGAAGGCTTGCTGCATCTGAGCCCAGGTGGTGATGCTATCCCCAAGTAAACCCATGAACCAGCGCAAAGTTGCATCCTTGAGAGTGGATAGGAATAATTTCAACTTTTGATCATTAGTGGTGTAATCATAAGTTTTCCATATGACAATGAACTCAAACAAGAAAGTATTTGCATCTTCAGAGGTCAGGCCATGGAAGTGAGGAAGAGCAGAGGGGCTTATGTTTTTCATCTTGGCATCCCCATTAGTTTCTCTGATGGGAAACACACCCTCAATTTTTTCTCTATCTCCTTTGTCATTCCTATTTTCAGCCATTAGGTTAGTTGGAAAAGGTTATCCTTCTTCTTCTACCCTTGTAGGATCTTCAAAAATATTTGGTTGTTCGCCTAAGGGGTCTTCCAATTCACAACCACCGAAGAAGAGGGAAGGTTGGTTGTTTGAAGTGGTGGGGATATTTGGCAGAAATTTTCCTAAGTTATCCCTATTCCTACGAGGAATGAAAGAAATGTTTTTGTTTTGTTTTGTGTTTTTTTCAAGATTTGAGACTAATTGTAGAATTGAAATAACAAATTGGATGGATACTAACTGTTGAATGAAATCTCACTTGCAGAATGGAAAATAAATCAAACCAACTTATAATTACTCTTGAAGAAATGAAACTAATAGCATAATGAAATAGATAAGAAATGGAAGAAAGAAATCAGAAGTCACATCTTACTTAGACACCTCCCCAGAAATGGTGCCAAAAAGTGATGAGCACCAGTATTGCAACAAGAATGTTGCAACTCCTAGGGCTACCAACTTTACTTTATCAACCCAGGGTTTGTACAAAATTGGAGGTGAAAATGTTGTATACACAAGTAGATGCCATGGGTCCACTCTTTGTCACTGTTGAGATGGCAATATACCACTATGGTTTTTCAAACCAACCTTCTATTGATTCTGTTATCACCAAAACAAGGGTTTACATTTTTGTTAGTCATGGTCTTAGATAAGTGTCAAGTCACCCTATGTTTTAATGGGTAGGTAATAGGTTAGGAGTCTCAAAGGTTTCAATTTTATGTCCAAATAAAGTCCAACAACCTTATCACATGTTTCAAAAGTTTGATATTATTTTTAGAAACCCATAGCTTAAACCATTTTTGAAAATTTTTGGAATTAGACCAGAAACCACATTTAGTGCAAATAGTGTAAAATGTCTATTTTGTGCTACAAAAATGTCTCTTTTCATAATGCTTCTTCCTGTGTGCTACGAAAGCGTGGATTCAGAGAACAGTCTTGTAAAACATCAATCCGTTAATATTTCGTTATAATTTTCATTATTAGGTGTCAACTAGGAGTCAGTCCTTATGCATGCCGCCATCCAAACTCATGATTTCGAATTTAGGGTTCATTATGTTAGATATTTTCAAATTCGAAAGGGTTGGCTAGTCTCATCGTTTTAGTTTGCATGCAAACCCTCAAATAGAATTGTTTTCGAACAATAAGCTTTGGTAATCTTCCACCAAGGTTTTCTTCATCCATAATTCAGGTGAGGCTAACCACCATTAGCAAGCGAGGCTGATCAACAATATTTCAAGTGAGGCTGGTTTTTGTTATAGGAATTCAAAAGGGAAGATGACAGAGGAAAAGAAACGTCATAGGTCTGGTCATTGCTTGAGGACATAACCTAAAAGTACTGAAGTCTTGATTAGAGATAAATCAGTTGTAGAAGCCTTCAAGAAAGCAGGATTCTATAAGTTCTGTAAGAAATTGCAGGGAGGGCATACTCAGGTGACAAAGGAGTTCGCACTATATTTCACTTGCTCCAGCACAAAGTTCAGAATGTTGAACTTCCAAATTTCTCCAGAGGTCATATCGTTGGTGACAGAAATTCCTAGGGGACAAGAAACATGGTTCAAAAACTTCAGATTTGACATGGAACCATGTAAGGTGTTCTTAAAGCCAGAGTTTTCAGAAACTAACCTAACCAAGGCAGTTCCCAAAGACTACATCAAAAACAACTATACCAACTTGTTCTTCAACATTCAACGTTATTTCACTTATGAAGGAAGATATCAAAAGGTTTATTCATATCATTTTAAACTCCTGTTACATTTTACTGGTATGATGAAACTTCCATGTTTCATCATGGTCTAATTAAATTGATAGTTCTACATGATTCCAAAAGGGTCAACAAAGACTTGTCTTTGTTTTTGTTTTTATGTGACTTTGGAGCAGAAAACAAGGTGAAGACACTAGCCCTAGGGATAAAGGAACTCCATCAAAAGAAACCAGCAAGTCTGTAATGTCAAGGGCAAAAAGGTATGTTAAATTAAAGCCTAGGAAGTAGGTGAAAGAACAAGCAAGCAAAATCCCAGTAGTCATTTTTGAAACTCCTAAATCTACGAAGGAAAAGATATCTGAGGTTAGAGGAAAGACACAAGAGCAGTCAACCAGCAAACCAGTTCAAAAGAGATTGACTAGAAGCCAAATTGCAAAGGAAAAAGGCAAAATAGTGATCTCGGGAGAAGGTTAAAGCTTGAAGGGTGATTTAAATGATATCTTAAAGGCCATTGACAGTACAGAATCACCTTTGGTGTAGGCAGATGTGACAGAATCTGATCAAAGGAAGTCGAAGAAAGTGAAACCCTCCAAGAAACTAGAATTTGAGGATGATGTTATAGCATTTGTTTTTAAACCTAGAAAGCCCTTAACCAGGCAATCCAAGAAGATGCAGGAGTCCAATGTTAAATTGGAGGGAATAGAAGAAGCCTTTTCTATTCAAGAGGAGTTGATAGACTTACCATCTCTAAGGCCTGAAGGAGACAAAAACACAGTTTTTGCCACTCAAGCAGAAAAAGCTAGTTATGAGGTTATGGAAGAAAGGTTAAAGGCTGCCAACAATGAAATTTATAGACTAAGAGTGAGAGCAGGAGAGCATGCTACTGAAAGGACAAATTTCAAAAGCATGAAAGCTCTCTGGGAAGTTGAAAAGGTGTCCAAACCAGAAATAGTAAGCAGTGAAACTCAATACTTCACTTGGACTGTTCCTGCAATCAAAGAAGCCAAATTTGTAAGGAAGATTAATACTCAGTTGAGAGCTACAAATAGGGGTTTGAAGAGGCAAATTGAAGATCTGGAAATACAACTAACCAAATCTGGAAGAGGGTCTACAACAATAACGAAACAGGGTGTTGAAAAGAGGTAGTGAAGGAGATATATTAAAATAGTTTTGGCACACAAAAATAATTTTAGCATATAAAGGAAGAACAATTGTGAAGAAGAACATCTACAAGAGTAAGTGATTTTGGTTTTTGGTTGATCATAACAGTCTTTCAATTTTGAAAAAACTCCCAAACTATAGATTTTTGAAGGCCGTGTTGAAAAAATAACATACACAGCAGTTTCGTAGCACGCTACAAAACTGTTGAAGATGATCATTTAGCACTTAGGGATGCTTTCCGGAGGTAAGGTTGGATTAGTTCCAAATTTTTAGGTTGATGGTAGACATGGGATCATGTATGAAGTCTCAACTGGCAGCGGTGTAGATAGCAAAGCTTCAAGGGGTATTTCATAAGTAATATGGAGACTGTGCTACGAAAACAGAGTATTTTCGTAGCACAGTCATGTTTCATCATCTACACCATATGCTCGAGTTTCCTTTTTGCACAGGTGGAAAATGATGTTTCAATGGATTATTAATGTGTGCCACCTATACACCAGCAAAAATGTTTGAAGATAAGCATAAAGGGTTAAATACCTTAAAAGGAGGAACTCTGTTTCCTAGATTTCAGGACAATTAGGTCATGACTCAGTAGGTTTTGCAATAGCACTGTGGATATCATCAAGCTCGAAGATATGGGTTGGTAGTTTATTAAAGATGTAATGAAAACCTAGATAAGGTTGTTGAAAGCATGTTTTAGGAGTTTCACTCCTCTTTGTATTAGAACTCTTAAAGACAACTAGCTATCAAATTGTAATTAAGTAGTTTGTTTTGTGAATGATAGGTGTCTAAGTTAGGAATTCGAATTCTTCTAAAGGTGGATCATAGTATCCAAGGATGTAAAAATCTATATAAAGCTTGAGAATTGAATTCCTCAGGGTTGGTAATTTTATTAGCAAAAGAAAGTTGTGTTATTGTAAGAAACTGTGGTTTTCATACCTAATATAGAGATCACTTTGACTACTCAAGATTCACAAGGAGTTTATGTGTTTGATGTTCTTATGGCCTTTTTAAATTACTTATTTGTAGTGGTATGAGCTTGTAATACTTAGAATTCATTGGAAAATGCTCTAACTTCCTTCACATGCTTGTAAACTGTGTTGATTTACTGTGTTACTGTTTTACTTGTAAACCTAAACTCCAAGTGCCTTGACTTCCATGTTTTGTCGATCATGATGTTTTGTTGCATATTACCTTGAATCCATAGCCCAATGAATATTTTCTAATCCTTTATTCAACCAAGTTATATATTTTTTTCAATTTTACTACTAGAGTTAGTCATCTAATCATTAATCAAAAATCTTAAAACTATTGAGAGAGCCCTCTCATGTTGAGAAGGCTAAGCCTCAGCCAAAAGATTGGTTTGAAAGAGTTACTTAGAGTCTACTTGATCAGTAGCCTATTAGGGTCAGATTTTGTGATAACAGATTCAGAAGGAGTTTGATTACCAATGAAGAAAAGGGAAATTTTCACTAATTTGGAGAATTGAAATATTGTCTACTGCAGTAAGGAAAGACTGAAAAAAAATGCTTTAAACACACAACTCATCTAACTAATTGCTAACATTTCTTGCTTCAAAAGAATTCTAAGCTAACATGTGTGTAATCCCAACCATCCTAGGCATGCAATCTGAAATAACCAAACATCCTACTATTGTGCATATGAATGAACACAATAACTCTTTTTCCTTTTTGTCCTTTTTTGTGAAAATGTGAATGCTAAATCTTCTTGGTAATGTGGCAGGTGGTTTAGAGATGGTGATGGAAGGTCAGATGGCTTGGGAGGCAAGTAGGGGTCTTCTCCTATCTTCTTGGATGCTTTTTCCACAAATCAGCCTCAAAACAGGCCACTACAGGTCGTCCTATAGGATGTCCTTATGCTTCCTATAGGATGTCCTAATGCTCCTACAAGATCAAACCGAGAGAAATAGGGGTGTCTTGGAAGGTGGGATAGGGCTAAGGGAAGGTGAATGATGGAGGAAAAAAGGCAAGGGTGTGGCTAGGACTTCCTCAGAGATTCAAACCAAAGTTTGTAAGATGGCTGGATTTGTTCAACAAACCTGGAAAGTTGTTCTTATGGAATGATGAATTGGTTGAAGGACTTGGTGGCTTTTGGTGATCATGTATGGATGAGGTTAGGCTGGGGTTGTCAACATGAGATCCTCTTGCCTATTGAAACTCCTGCAATACATACTTACTGACATTTAACCATGAACCATATCAAACAAGGAATATTTCTAATCAACTTAAGAAAACATAATTTCATTATTTAGTTGCCTAATTCATGCATGGAAATACTTGCAGAATATTGTGAAACACCATGAGATCTAATAAAAAGTTGAAGATATCAGAAATGACAATTGAAACCTATTCTTGAAAATCGAAAAGATGTTGGCCTAAGTAGTAGAAAACCTTAAATTCCATAAAAAATTAGAATTTTGTCTTTTTGGGGCTAATTAAGAGTTTTTCCTCAGACCATGGTCCCTGAAGGGAAGAGTGAGGCCAAATCCACCTACTATCAACATTTTTTGTATTCCTTTATCTCTCTAAAGCTACTGCTAAAACAATGCAAAATTGAAGCAAACTAATCAAATTCACCACTACTTGCAATGAAACAATGCTAAAATCAATTCAACACTTAATCTATGAAATAACCTAAACATACAAGCATAAGAAGAGGAGTCTTTGCTACTAGGGTTGGGCCCTAATCCAAGAGCTTCAACCCTCTAATTCAAGTCAGTGTTGGATCAAGGAAATGTTCATTATCATTATCATATCAGAAAAATTACATAACAATGTTTTGCTACAACGCTTGAACTTGAAAATGCTTAGTGCTCTTACATAAAAAAAATCTGAATCCTAATGAGGCTCTAGGCCTCCTTATTTATACAACTAAAGTCTCCAACAAATTCCTTAAATCTAGGGAGGCTTGGCTCCCAAACTCAAGATGAACTAGCTCTTAACTGTCACAGTCTCAACTGCCCATGATCTCCACGACTCAGCTGCTTGCAACTTCGAGCTAGTGTGATTTGATTGAGGAATATTCAAATGAGTGAGGATTTAATGAGGAGTACCTATCTCCTATAATCTCTCCTCCAATCAATGCACATTAGACCACTAAACATAGATCTTACTTTTACTCTTCTCATTAAGAAAAATATAATTAAAACATGGTTGACAGTGTTGGACCCACCAACATGTCAAGGGGATCTCCCTAGTAAGAAGTCCCAATTAGACGTCAGACTGTTTGGTGTAGTAGTCCCAGTAGTGGGTCGTAAGGTAATGCCTTGACCGCTATGTCACACAAAGGCAAGTAAGATAACTCTGTCAGTAGCAAGGGTGCGACTGATGCAGTGAGTCAAGGAATGAGTATGAGAGGTTCTAACACTTCAAAGGGAGAGGAAGGTGAAGGTGAGTTCCAGGTTGAAGGGGATCAATCCCAACTCGACTAGGAACACACAACAAAAAGGACATGCACAGCTTCCGGCAAAGCAATTGACACGGATGCGGCAGTCACAACATGCAAGGTAAGATAACATGAACAACACTCACGGATCAGTCTGGTAAGATACAAGGTAAGAGAAATGTATGTCTGGTGTCCAGCAGAGTAGTCGACATGGATGGTGACAGAATTAACATCATATGCAACACATTAACAACAAGATTCATATAATTTCATACAAATAAGTTCATATGCAAGTACGTAAGTTAAACAACATATATCATTAAGGCAACCGGAGCATTCCAACTACAATAACAACATATGAATGAAAATGTGTTGGATTTTATTATATAAAGAAGTGTAATTCACAATCATATAATACACCATGTAACCTGCTAGCCCCATAAGTGGAACATTACAGAGACATCCACCTTCTCCTCCAAAGAGATATACTAGCTTCGTGCAGTGGAGAAGCCAAGGCACATTACAATATTGTCCAAGCCTTCTTCAAGATAGTCTTAGTAGAAGCTTGGTTGACCAAAAGCCTATACAATGAGTTATGAGGGACTATTTATAGCAAAGGGTGGGGTGACCCTTGACATTCCCCTTTGTGACCATTCAACTACCCTCATGACTCTTCACCTACTCTATGACTCTTACATTCACTCTTGAGACTTGACTTACACTTGACATGACTCAACAATACAAAGCACATGTACCCATGTGAACAATGGCTTGAACAAGCCAAACTAGACACCACTTTGACTTAGACAACTATAAAAGTCCAACTGCTTGACATCCTCATGTTGATCAATAGCAACATATTGGTGCCAAGATTGGTAGTCTCTGATAGTGTTTGTGTGTTTCGTTGTGACATCTATCAGGAACCTAAACCTTACCTCCATGGCATCCAAGTACACTGTTTTGGCTCCTCTTTCCAACTCATCTAAAAGAATATGCAACAATGTCCTCAATGTGGTTGAACCAACGTTATACTTGTGCATGATGCCTGCACTGATAGGATAGTCTAGACTAGTGGCGACGTGCATCAACCCGTCGAAATATGAGTCAAGCTCCTATTGGACCTACTTCTTGATCTTCACTTGGGTGAGAGCCCCAAGTGATTGAATCACGTATGTGTGCACAACATCCTACACGCTCTTGAATACTCATGCATGGGAAGCCTGTATGCTAGTGATGAGTTGCGGTAGGTCCTTGTAGTTCTAGATCTGACTCCAGATACATGCTTGGAGCTCAACCGCATTGGCCTTCATCATCTTGGGAAAATGAATCGGGCCTCCTTTATACTTCATCATCCATGCTCACATGCTATCAATGGTAACATATATGTTCTTCAAGATGCGAGCTCTTTTCACACATGGATGCCGCAACCTGTGAAGATGAATGACTGCTTGATGCATGGTACCAAACTTGGAGTACAATGCTTGCATAATCGTGTCCAAGGAAAACACTTCCTCTAGTATTGCCTTCTTTAGTTCAGCTTGGGTGGACATTGTCACCAAGTCTCCTCCCTTCTTTGCCACCTATAGTTCCTTCACCATTCGCTCATTCTGAGCTATGAGGAAGCGAACATTGGAGCTAGTGTCTTTGGCATACACTCTAGTTCCATCGGCTAAAGCAGTTGGGTCCTTGTGCACATTGGTCACAATCACTTATTCTTGAAATTTCACAGGGGATGTTTGGTCCTCCGGAGTTGGTACTCTGTCAGGGTGTAGAACTTTATGTTGAGATTAATCAAAGGAGTTGCGCACATCTATGCTTATGGCTAACCACCAAGGATCTCAGTGCATCCTTTGTCATTCGAGACTTGCTCATCATCTGGATGCATGGAAGTGGGCGAGTTGACCTCTCTGTGGTGATGCATGAGGTTGGTATCCAATTCCAACTCTTGTTGCTCCATGTCTGCATCCAACTGTTCAAAAACCTGTTCTAGCTCATGAGCAAATTCTTGCCCCTGCAAGGGTTCACCCTGTTCGCTTGATGCCAGTTGTTCAAAATAATGAATTACTTGTATGGGCGCTACTTCATCTATTTTCACACGATGTGCCCCCTACTGAATCTGCTATTGCTGTGCTTCATTCTCATGTTGGTGCAGGTCTTGTTATTTCCAAAGTTTCTCCCTCGGCTCATGCAACTCCTTCTTTGTTTCTTCCATTCTCTTCTTATCCCTCTGCCTTCACGCGATTCTCTAGTCGTGTTGCTGCCTCTTGTGTTGAATAGCCATAGCTACTTGTTCTACAAGTGGATCTGCTTGAAACTTGTAGCTTTGTTCCTCCTCCACGCGGCCAACAATATTTCTCTTCCCATTGTCGCACGTAGGTATGATTGGCTCTGTTGCCTTTGTTGTTGCTACTACTATTGGTGTTCTCTGTGGTGCTGCTTCATGATGTCGTGCTAACCATTCTATGGTAAAACCAACCTATTCATTGGGTCTAGAATGATGGTAACAATACCTCCATGAATCTTCCTTAGCCCAATGAAATTCCCCATGGATCCAATTGAGCTAAACTGTCATGTAATGATCCTTCACGATGCAGTGTGGGTCATACGGGTTGAAGCTTCGAAGGTCGAATGGGTACTTCCTCATTTTTTCAGCTTCAACATCTGCTTGCTTAACGTTTTGGATCTCATACAACCCAACTTGCAACAGAAGAGTGGTCCAAGGTGCCTTCTTCTTCCACTGTAGCCTAGCTATTAATCATGCTGAGATATGATACGCTACTTCCTGCATGACAAGAACATCCAAAGAAAACTTTGGTATAACATGCAGAGGATTCTCCGCACTGAACACTCGGATGAATGTGTCATCTGGTGAGGCATACCAATATGTAATGTCTAAAAATTCCTTCATCACTTCTTCTGACATGCAGGGTGGATCCTATTCAAATATCAACCTGTACACTAGGGTGACAAGATGGTCAAACAGCCATTTGATCACTCCTCTGAAGCTACACTCAGAGAATAGCTTGAAACATGTGCTCACAACAGTCTCCACTGGTGACCATGCCCACTCTAAGCCCGAGAACTCATGTCGGGAACAAACTACATCTAGAATGTAGGCGAACATATAAATATTTGTATGCATGCCTTTAGGAGACTGTCGAACCTTCGTGATGTGCTACTTTAGCTGATGACCCAGTATGCTAGACCAGTTGCATGGTATTCCTTCTCTAGTCAGTTGGTCCAGAACAACAACCCAAATATGAGGGAAGGTCTCAGTGCTTGATTTTCCACTTAGTCGACATGCGAATATGACCAAGCATTGGTATGCCTTCCTCAATATCTTCGTCTTATAGATCCGACTAGGGCTCATCTTGAAACGAGTTGGCTCCTTTACCCAATCCTTCAGATTATCTCTAGAGTGGTCTATTCTATTGGGCAAGTTGAACGGAGAGGTAATGATAGTCATGGGCTCATCCATATGATACATCTCATCATAGTCTCATTCCAAGAAGGTTGAAAGCTTCGTCCCACTGACACTGCTTAAGGTCATTGTCTCAGGGTCAGTATGAGAGACAATCCAGTGAATCATATCCACACATGGGAATGAGGGGTACCTGCATGTAATCCAGTAGAGGCTAATATTATGAATGTTCATGTAAACCTACGGTCTTCAAGCTATTCCCCAAAAGTACCTGCAAATGTTTCATTCACCTATTTCCACTTCAGTTTGATGTCCTTGTCTAGATACAACTTCATATATTCGTAGATCGGCATGCTAGAGGAAACCTATTCCATTGTTGTTCCAACTACAACACCATCAGCGTCCTGGGATCCTGTTCTCTTGGAAGCCATTGAGATAGATGAACACCTGAAAGATCTGGAAATAATCAACATGCATGGCAAGAAATATGTCAGGGAAAACAAAGCAAATCCGGGGAAGGTCACAACACATACCTGGGGAACTGATGAGCAAGATTGCGCAAATTTCACTAGCTGCCAGAACTACATAAAAGGTAGTCTGGACTGACTGGGAGGCTAAACTGGCTACTGGGCCTACAAAATGTGCAATCCAATTGGGAAGTTGGCTGCTGGGAATGTGCAATGCACGATTCCAACTAGGAAAGACTGCTGGCCCAGGGACATTTTTTCACAAATTTTTGCACCAAGTAGCCACTGACCTCCAGAAATGCGCAACTCATTCTAGGAGGCCAATGTTGGGCTAAAATGTGCAAATCAGGAGAGGAAGGTGAGCTTTCCTTCTCTAGATTGCATAATGCAGCCTTGGTGAAGGCAGAGACCGGGTCAAGGTTGGCCTGAATCGCTGACGGGAAACTGAAAGCAAGTAATGAAATGCATGGATACACTAAGTGATAGCAAAAGTGATAAACAATGCATGAAAAACATGAAGGGAAGATTGAGAAAATAGATCAACATGCATGTGGGTGAGATCGTTCACTAGTTGGGCAAACATCCGTGCAAAATAGTTTCATTCATGCGACAACAGTGAGATAGCAACGGAAATAGAAACAAAGCTAGGACAAGATAGAATATATGTAAATGATAGCAGGTGTTCAAAGAAATCAAACAAACAACACTCACACAAGTGAATACACAAAAAGTAACAGAAATGCTGAAAACGACAAGTTGAGGCCACTTACCCATGAATAGTTGAGCCAAATGTGTCGAAGAGTCCTACATGTGTTGTGGGATGTTAGAGCTCCAAGATTGATGTGAATGAATGAGATCTGATGCATCAAATGAATAAGTTTGGTCTCAAGATGCGCATGCCACAAATCTAGGAAAAAGTGACACTTTGAGGGAAAATTCTAAAACAATTGTGCATGTAACCCCTAGCTGCTAGGAATAGCTCCCTAAATCATGGGATACCTTTTGCATGTTACCTCTTGATATGCCAGGAAGATCAAGTCATGCATGCATACAAGTCAAGTTTCCTTGGTCCTAGGTGGAACTAGTCAACTAGATTGTCCATGCATGCTAGTGCTCAACTACTTGGGAAAAATGTGCATTCCTGCCTATAAGCTGGGTTGATTGCCCAAGGGGATTGTGAAATTTCTAGCCCCAACAGCTGACTACTACCCAGATTTGCACAAATCCTAGGTTGAACTACCTGTTGATGGGAAAAATTGTGCAATTCCTGCTGGGAGGGTTAGCTAGCAGGATTGCGCAATCCAGAAGACTAGTAGGTTGTCAGAAAGGATTGTGCAATTCTTGGAGGGAAAGGTTGGTTGCCCTCCGGGAATGCACAATTTTCAAGGGGAAGTTGCTCATCCTATAGCTTGACCAAGTCTGGGTAAGAAGCTTGTGAGGGGAATGGATCGACTGTGTTCGATATGCTGCCTTTGTGTGAGGAAAGCACTGAATCTTGAGTACTTGATGAAGCAAGACAAAGTGTTGTGTAAGGTTAGTAGGGAGGCTCCAAAACAGGCTAAGGAAAAATTTTGGAGGGTGGTTGTAGCCACTACAACAAACATGGTTGTAGCCACTACAACAAAAATGTAAGGAATTATGATAAGATTTGATATTAATAAGCTTGGAGGTGTATTAAGGTCCATATAGTTACCCAATGATGAGGCTCATCATCCCTTCATAATTTTCCTCAGTTTTTGTTAATCTCATTTACATTTGGTTTGCAGATGTCAACATCCTTGGAAACATTTGTTGGTTATGATGATGTTGCTAGTCGTAGTACTCGAAACCTATCTTTCACAGTGTTAACCATATTTTCTCTAGGTGGTGAGTTAGTGAGTCTACAATGATCGAACTACTATCTAATGTTATTTCACATGGTATCTGTCGTATAGTCATCACATTAGACTCACAGCTTGTAGTACTACAGTTGACTAATGTTTACTTAGTTAGAAGTCCAACTATGCTTTGTATGTTCTTAAGGGTTCACCTTCTAGAAAGACACTTTGATTACATCCAATATCAATACATTTCTAGAAATCTAAATATATTGACAGATGTATTGGCTAATCATGTTTTAGATATAAATTTGCAACACGTGTAAATAATTTCAATACACATCACATCAATTGAAAGTGATAATAGAAATGTAGGAAACAATGAATATAGTTATATTTAAAATTTGTTTGTTTTTACAAAAAATTTGCCCGAGACACATATGGCCACATGACCTATCATATCTAAAAATATACATGCAAATATGGTTGTGTTCCTCCTAGTAGACTAACCATAGTGCTCATGATAACATGCCCTTGCATGAGCTATCTTGTGCAGTAGTTGACTGATATGCCCTGGCACTCCAATAGTATGTTGTTGTAATCACATAGGAAGCTAGTTAGTGGTGGTCTCAACTATGCCATGTGTCAACCCCTCCATATGATGCTCTACCTTTGTGAGGGTCTCTGCTATGTTGAGATCTTGTATTACTTCCCATCCTACTACAACAACATGTATTGGTGTTGGTTCCATGGGACTCCTTCACCTTGGAGATATGATACATCCATAGGTTGAACGGGTCCAATACCTGCATGTGAAAATCAAAAGTTTAGTCTCAGAGACATCAAAAAACAGACAAAAAATGTAAAACTCAAAGTAAAAAATGGTCAAGATACCTTACCTATAGCACCCCATTTTTGTCTCTCAGGAAGCGCGACCTCTAAGTCTCTGTGGAAATCTACTCATGTGTATGGATAATCATCTACCATAATAAATTGCATGCGCATCCATCTAAATAAAATCAGTGTGAAGCTCATGGACAATGGACCTACATGGTGGGACATGAGATCTATCCACCTCCTCATCTGTGGAACTCTCGCATCAATAGGCTCGAATGAGATATGTTGAGGCCATAACAATGGAATCATTTCTAGATCAAAGGAGATCAAGATTGCTCCATAGCCAAAATTATTAGTCAGTTGTTTTTTCATGTTAAACAATACTCCCTCACTCTAGTTAAATATGGTTGAATCTATACATTCTATAGAATACTACATATATGAACTATTGGACACATGCAATGTAGAGCTACCTTCCAATATGGAAATAATGAACATGATCGTTCTTAGAGACAAATGGACCATGTCTTTTATGTTGATTTTCTCATCCTTGGTTGGCTGGGCTCAAGGTATGTAATGAGTGGCGACATAATCCTTAATTGTTTCTCCTCCCCTTATCATCTTTGTGAAAGAGACGGGGGCACCTCATATAGATAGACCAGTCAATAAATATATGTCTTCTACCTTTATCTCGGGAAGATGTGCTCCTAGCCTAAATGCCTACGCTTGAACATCCCATGCACATACAAGATATTCAAGTAATTCCATTTGTTGCCTCATTTTGAAAAGCCAGAAGAATTTTAGCAATCCACAATACTTTAGTGCCTGGATGGTAGAAGGATCATTTGATGCATTCATATCTTGTTCTTCATGTTCTCTTTCCTGTCATATCAGAGACATTTTGTAGTCGTGAAGTCCTCAAACATCACAAAGATACTGATTAGGATAAATATCATGCAAAAAACTTGATAAATTTTGAGAGAAACTAGTGGGACAAATTTTGGTTTTGCGCCCAACACACCCCCCTCAGAGAGGACAATGTGTTGCAATGCTCCCTCCAGTGTTAAGCCTCTAGGATCAATGCACCTTTCGACCTTCTGGGAGTGAGTTGATCCAGGGCCACAATACTTGTGCCCTAGGGCTTCCAAAAACCCAAAAATGTACATGAAACTGCAAAATGCCACCATGAAAAGAAAGAGAAAGGTCTTAGCTCCTACATGGAAGTGACAGCACCTAAAATGATCCTCTGGATTAGATGCAGTCAGATGTAGAAGATCAAGGGTAAAAATCACTCAAAGATCCAATGTCAAATGCTAAAAATGAATTGTCATTTTAGATATTTATGGTCATTTTTCCATTATTTTATTCATGTTTAATGTTTTGACCTTGTTACAGTTCAATTTGATCATGAAACATGTATTTTTAATCATGTTGATGGTGTTCTGAGCAGGTCGACAATTGTTTCACAGATTTCGTTGTGTTTTGAATGGAATAAAAAAAAATTGACTGAGAGTAAAATTTTATCACTTTTTCAGGGTTTGTAAAATTATGAAAAAGGAACCCCCCTAAATTTCCTTTTTAGCTCTTTTTCAGACTCCTAAAATATGAAAATATTTTTGAGCACTTGTCTTTTCGAACTTGTTAAAGTAAATTAAAAGACGTCTACTCAGTATAAGTTTAACCCTTTTCTACACTAAGATAGACTACTTATGAAAAATGAACACCTTAGTGGAACATGGCTAAGAGGTTCTCCTGAGTATCATTTCCTACATTTTTGGACTCAAGAGACTATTTATGAAAAGGAACATTTGGAGTTTTATTTTTCACCTCTTTTCCAAACTCTCTAAACATGAAAAAGATTTTGAATTTTCAACTTTGCTAGACTTGTAAAAATATCAAACAATGATGGAATCGTTGATCATGACGAGACTGAACCACTCCTTCTTTGGGTTCATTAAATATTCTCATAAGGATTCATCCGAAGGATGAAATTTAAATAAAGCATATGTTATCCTCCTCAATATTGTAAAAAATAAAGAGGCATTGACCTGTATTTGTTGGGGAAGTTAATGGGATACTCCACTTGTTAATGGTAATGAGTCGCTCTTGAACACGACACTCTTCCACTTCACCTCTATGGTTGTTGGGTTGGTAAATATTCTTGTCTTTTGGTTTATCATACCTTTTCAAAGCCTTCATTTTGATTTTGGGTCAATGTTGCCAACTTCATTTTAGTGTCGCCACTTTGTTCAAGAGAACTCATCCAGTCAGTATCTACTACAATACTCTTAAGCCTTCATTCCATGTATGTCATTCTTGATCCAATTCCATATCAACATCATTCTAATCATTCTTTCTCAAATCATGATACTTGTTTCATGTTGTTGATGGGGAATAGATTAAGTCCCTCCTGCAACGGGTCTCTTCCTATCAACATCATCTCATTATCCATGAAGTTGAATTAGAAACATCCCTTTGGTACCTTGGTGCTTTCATATATCAATGGCAAGTTTCCTTTCTCTCGGTAACTCATTTACATCATTCGCCTTCGATCGAAAGATTTTGTGTGGTGTTAGACATAAACTCATTCATTCACACCATACGGATTGCAATAGAGTACCTTGAGAGCCATTAAAATCATCTGTGGTTTCTCTCACATCTGTTAACATATTACATTATTGGCCAGCAATTAGATGGTGTCTACCATGTTCGACTTCAGCTCATTAATTCACATGGTTAGACTCCTATAATAGTTCTTCATGTGAATGAGATAGAATACCCTAGATCTATTTCCATCCATCTGGGCTATGATTTCAGGATTAGTACAAGATCACAATATATGATGGCTGTGATCATACAGGAAGTTATCCAGTCATGGGTCCACCATCAGTTATCTATGGACATGTCTTTTGGTCACTGTACATGTAATGTTAATTTATGTGTTGAGCATGGGTATACCTCCCTCAGCAAACATATCATGATGTAAATGTATTGTAATAGATGATGCTCTCAACTAGTTGTTATTGATCCTGACTTCTCACAAGGTAAAGTACTTTAGTCATCAGTTGTCATTTCTAAATTTTTGCTTTAGGGGGCAATCTGTTATAGGAAATTTTGTTGCATTTGTTCAATAAGCCTTTTAATGGGACCAATTCACATCCTTCAAGCTTCCTGAGGTTGTTTCAACCATTTACCTTGGATAAGAGTCTTGAAACTTATCTTATCCTACCTTCTCACCTCTTATCGCTTGAGTTCATCCTCCCATCTCAAGTGGATCTTAAGCCTAGATTGGTAAATGGATAAGAATTCATGAACTACCTCCCTCATCTATATATTTATAACATTCCATGGGAAAGGGGTTGGATTTTGGAGATTTATTCTACCCTCATGTTGTTTCTTTGAGAGTCATTATTACATGCATTAGGGTGACATATAGGCATACTTTGTGGCAAGAAAAGGATAAGTCAACTTGGGGAGCTATTCTACAAGATCAACTCCTATTTTTGTTCTAACTCTCTCCATTTATATTAATATGTTAACGGTGTTGGACCCACCAACATGTCAATGGATCTCCCCGAAAAGAAGTCCCAACTAGACCTTAGACCATTTGGAGTAGGAGTCTTAGTAGTGGGTAGTACGGTATCGCCTTGACTGTAGTTGCGTGCAAACGTAAGTAAGATTTCCTTGTTGGAAGCAAGGGTGTGACCTTGCAGCAAGTCAAGGGAGATGCATGGAAATGCTCTAACACATGGAAGGGGAGAGGAGTGCACCCCTTAGAAGCCTGTAATAGTATGCATCTTGAAAGGGAACACACGAGCTAAAATACACAACAAAATGGAAAGAAGAATAGTCGAAAATCCAAAGTGATGAGTTAAACACACAACACACTTCGATAAAATTCATACAAACATATACTGAATAGCCCATACATACATGCGTAAGTTACAACTACATAGATTGTTAGAGTAACTAAAATAGTCGAACTACAATAACAATACATGCATGAAACGTGTTGTCTCTATTATATTAAAAGAGTGAAAGATCCAATCATACATATTGCCATGACATCCACTAGCCCTAATAGCAGAACATTGCAATCATTATTGCCTGCTCGTCCAAAGAGATATACTCGCTCTACACTATGGAGAAGAAAAGGCTCGTTACAATACACTCAAAGCTTTCTCTAAGTTATACCTATTAGAAGCTTGGCTCTCAAAATCATATACAATGAGTTATGAGGTTCTATATATAGCAAAGGGTGGGGTGACCCTTGACATTCCCCTTTGTGACTCTTGAGCTACCATCACAAACTCTTCAACTTACACGTGATTGTTTACATTCTACTATTGACACTTGGTCTTTCACGTTACAACATGTTTACAATAAAATCTACACATGTACCCATGTGAGACAAAAATGGGCTTGAGTAAGCCATACAATACATCACTAACACTTGGACAGCTGTGGGAAGACTAACTCATTGACATCCTCTTGGTGATTGATGGTGGTGAACCGATGCCAATCTTGGTAGTCTTCTACTTTGTTTGTGTACTCCGTTGTGACATCCTTCTGAATGCAAACACTTACCTCTGCTACATCTAGGTACACTGGTTTGGCACCTTTGTCCAAATTTTCATATCACATGTGCATCATGGTCTTGAGTGCAGCTAGACCAGTGACATACTAGTGCATAGTGTCTGTGCTCATCTGCAAATATACACTAGTGGCTATGTGCATCAAATGCTCGAAGTACATGTCCACTCCAATCAGACTTGGTTCTTTGCTTTCACCACAGTGAGTGTGCCAATGGATGGTATCACATGCATGCACATAATGACATCCATGCTCATGAACACTTGTGCATGTGAAGCCTGTAAGCTGGTGATGAGCTATGGGAGTTCCTCATAGTTCTGGATCTGACTCTAGATGCATGCCTTCAACTCCACTGCCTTTGGCTTCATCATCTTTGGCAAGTACAATGGGGCTCCCCTGTACCTCATTGTATGTATCTGTATGTGATTAACAATAGTGTGTATGTTAGTCAATATCTGTGCTCTCTGATCACAATGTTGTTGTCAACCATTGAGATGGACAACTAACTTATGCAAGGTAAGGAACCTGAAGTACAACTTCCGCATGACTATCTCAAGAGACGATACGTCATCACTTATTTCTTTCTTAAACTCTATTTTGGTGAATGTTGTAGCTTTCTCTTCTCCCTGCTTGGCTGCTTCCAATTCCTTAGCCATACACTCATTCTCATATATCAAGAATATCATACTTGATCTAGTGGCTCAACATATGCCTTTATAGCATTGGCCAATGTAGCGGGATGTTTGTGCACATCAGACACGATCACTTGTTCTTGAAAATGTGTAGGATATGCATGGACATCCAGAGTTGTCACTCTACATGACTGCACAACTTTGTGTTGTGACTTGTCAAAGGATATGTTGTGCACATCTAATTCCAGATTACCCTCAAGGATTTTAGTGTCTCCTTGATTTACTTAGGATTTGATCTACTCCCAGATCTGGTGAAGCTTGTGGAGTGACCTCTGGGTCCTTGGGAATGAGGTCAGTATCCTAACCCTGCTCAGGCTGAACCACATATGTGTCCATCTGTTCCAACATTTGTTCAATCTCCTGACCAAAGTCCTGCTCCTATGACTACTCACCATGTTTGCTATCTTCCAGCTGTGATGAGTCAATAACCTATATTTGTGCAGTTTCATCAATGTGTGCACACGGTGCATCCTATTTTTCTTGTTCCTGTTGCACTTCCTTATCCCCTCTATGCAGCTTTTTTGCTTCCCTTAGTTGTTGCTTCACCTCCTGCAACTTCTTCTCTACCTCCTTCAGTTTCTTCTTCTCTCTCTTTCTTTGTGCAATCCTTTTGTTGGGATGTCACTTATTTCCCTTAATCTCCAAATATTCTCTCATTACAAGTGGATCTGCCTTAAACTTGTATCTTTTCTCTGCCTTTGTGTTGTCTGCGACCTTTCTCTGGCCTTTGTCATGCCGAGGTTTGTTGCCCTCTACTGCTGCTGATATTCCTACTCTCTCAAATGCTGCTACTTTGTGTGCTGCTAACCATTCTATAGTCACTTTGACTGGTTCATTGAGCCTTGAGTAGTTATAGTAGTATCTCCATGGGTCTTCCTTAGGCCAATCACATGCCCCATGGATCCAGGGATGATACACTCTCGCACAGTGGTCCTTCACTAAGAAATCCAGGTCATATGGATTGAAACTTCTCATTTCAAAGGTGAACCTCTTGAATTCCTTCATCTCAACCTCAGCATGCTTGAGTCTCTTGATCTCATACAACCTAATCTGCAAAGGAAGAGCGGGTCAAGGTTCCTTCTTCTTCCTTTGTAGTCTCGCTAAAAACCCTATCGAGGTGTGATATGAAACCTCTTGCATAACCAGCTTGTCCATGGAAAATTTTGGTAACACATGCGAAGCCTTCTTCGCGTTGTACATCTAGATGAAGGTACCAAGGGGTGACGCATACCAATCTGCTATGTTAACCAATGCCTCCATTGTTGCATGTGACATGCAAGTCTGATCCTCCTCAAAGATCATCCTGTACACCAGGATGACAAAGTGGAGCTGCACTCAGAGAACAACCTACAATAGATGGCACAGATGTTTCTGAAGGTGTCCATGCCCAACCCAAGCCTGGGAACTGTTGTCAGGCACAAATTGCATCAAGCATGTAGGTGGACATGAAGAGCTTCACTTTTGGAACCTTGAGTGGATGCCGAGCCTTTTTCACTTGCCCCTTCAGCTGGAGAGCTAACATGTCGGACTAATTGAAAGGTATTTCTTCATTCGTCAGTTGATCCAACATAATCACCCAACTCTGCTGGAAGGTATTTGTGTTCTCCTGGCCATATAAGCAGCATGCAAAGATGACCAAGAACTAATAATCCTTTTGTAGTGTCTTTTTCTTGTATACTTGGTTGGGTGTTGTTCTGAACATAGATGGCTCTCTCACCCAGCTCTTTAAGATGTCTCTTGTGTTCAAACTATTGTTGGGATTAGTGAAGAGTGCATCGACTTTTTTCACTAACTACAAAAAGTGATACATCTCCTGAAATCTCTCTGCCTTGAAGGTAGAAATCTTTGTTTCAATAATGTTGCTTAATACCATTGTCTCTAGATTAGTATGCAAGATAATCTAATGGACCATGTCCGTGCAGTGGATCATGTTCGTGCATGGAAATGAGGGATACTTGCGTGCAAACCAATACAAGCCAAACTTGTGTATGTTGACATAGACTTTACAACCCTCCAGATTCTCCTCAAAGGTACTGAAAAAATGTCATTGATATCCTACCAAGTAATATTGATCTCCTTGTCTATGAACAACTTAGGATCTTCATGGATGGGCAAGCTCATAGACACTTGCTCGACTACATCTCCAGTTGTGCTCTCAATGGTGTCCTTTGACCCTTCTCTCTTGGAAGCCATTGTACCTATACTTATTGAGAGACTAATGAACACCTATGATACCTGGAGAGAGAGAAACACTCATGGAAAGAAAAATGTCATTTTAAAACCAAAAGAAACATGAGGATTGACATGCAACACACATGATTGGCTGACTGTGAAGATTGCACAATTTTCTCTAGGAGACGCTAGGAGACTGACTACCAGAACTGTGTAGAGCATAGTCTAGGCTATTAGTGAGCTAACTGATGGCTGAAATTACGCAAAGTATAGTCCAGCTTGGCTTGCGGAGGACTGGAACTACATAATGCGCAATTTCGGTCAGCATGACTACTACCCGGGAAATTGCATTGCGCAATCCTGGGGGCCAACTAAGGCACTGTCCTTCAAAACTATGCAAACAACATCCTAGGAGGCTAGTGTGAGGTAGGCTCTATGTAATTCCTAGGAGAAAGGAAAGGCCTTCCATCCCAGAAATGCATAGTGCAAGTCGGGCAAGGACAGGTTCGGGCTAAGGCATCTTAGACCTGCTGACAGGTGACTGAAAACAGTAAGGATTGAATGCATGTGCAAATCTGGTGCAAACATGAGTGAATGAACATACATGTAATTAGTAAGTGTAGGATTCAGTAAGATGGGAAAACAATGAAGCATGTGAAGTGAGTCATCAGAATGGTGACTGTTAGTGCAGAAACAAAGTCATGCATGCGACAACAAGAAAATGCATTGAAAAACTTGGAACAACGCTTATACACGCTAACATGCATTGAAATGACAACAAGTGTTTAGTAAAACCAAGCAAACAACACTCAAAAATTGAAATGTAAAAAGTGATAGAAAAGAAAGAAAAGACATGAAAAGTGGACTTACCCAGAAAGAGTTGTGATGAGTGTATCGAAGGTTCCTAGATATGTTGGGGATGCTAGAGCTCCAATGTTGTAGCTCTGATACCACTTGTTGTAGATCTAACCCAGAAATATAGCTCTGATACCACTTGTTGTAGATCTAACCCTGAAATATATGATAACAGAAATAACCCAATAAATAACAAGATCAAAATAGATAGAAATGCTTCTTTATTATCAAACCCTTAAGGTAGGGCAACACCATATATTCACTCCTTAAGGAAGGAGAATACTCCAAAAGCCATCTGCTTGTTCATATAAGAATACTTCTCTTCATGTCCTCTCCATGTGGAGTCTCTAGCCTCTATATAGGCCTCATACATACAATACCATGCATCATTACCATGGTTTACTCATACCATCAACTAATACCATGGGCCCATTACATTATTATTAACTACTTGTGGTCCGTTACATGACATGGGTTAACCACCTTATTTATTACTATGGCCCATCCCATTATTACATTATTACCTTGGGTACCTCCCTCGGTACCCCATATTACCCCCCCTAGGTATATAACATCCAAGATCAAAGTGAAGAATGAGCTATGACGCATAAAATTAATATTTTTGATAAGATCGAGGCTTGACATGCATGTCACAATATGATCTGAAATCACCCCTAGGTGACCTTAGGAAATTAATGAAGGTATTACAGACTCATGTGCTGGTGTGTGTGTCTATATTATCTTCTGCAATGGATCAATAAGATTGTGAAATACACAGACACTTGAAACAGTAAGAGATTACAGTAAGCAAACATAAACACAACAAAATTTAATAAGGAGTTCACCCAATCCTCCTGGGCTATGTCTCTTGGTCTAGCCTTCAGTGGTGGCCTTTTTATTAATTTTCTAAGCAGATTCTTACAATAAGGAGCTCAATCTGAGTCTCACTTGACAGAGGAAGATCAGTAGGATGGCACTCAGAATTCACAAGTCCTTAGAGTTCACAGACTCCCCTTACCGAATTTGGACCTTAATTGGTCTCTGTCTGCTCGATGCTACCCTTACTCTGATGGTCAGCTCGGCTTCTCTACCCTCTGAAACTTTTCTTCTCTTTCTGTGTCTCTCGGCCTTCGACTTATTCACTGCTTCTTTGCCTCACTGTCTGTCTTGTCTCTCTCAGCTCATGGCTTTAAAGCTAGTTCGTTCCTTCAACTATTCATTTCAGCTTCCCGGCTCTCTAGATCGCCTGCCTCTATCCGTTGGGACTCCTTTTCCCTGCATCATCATTGTTGCGTAACGCTTCGCAGAGAGGTGGCCAACTGTCTCTTTGCAAACTGAGTGTTTGTTCTTCCTGAACGGTCCTTTTGTTTGTTATTTCCCAGATGCTTGTGAAACGGATCCTTCTGTCGATTCACTTGTCAAATTAGACTTCAAATCTTAGGTGTCGTAGTTTATTTCTCCCCCAGTTCCGGTCATCCATCGGGTTGAACCTCCGCCATTGACCTGGAGCCCCCAGATCCTACGATCTTCGCTTATATCACGCGATTGAGTTGCTCGATCGTTAGTCCGCAATGTAAGTGGCTTCTCTCTCTCCCTGCCATACATGCGTCACTCAGTGTATGGAATCACTAGGACCTTGGCCAAATCCGCTTACCGCCTAAAATGCCTCCAATATTCCATCGGTTTTGAGTGCGGGACCCGCCTTATCGGTTTTAGCCCTTTCCCACGGTTTTCTAGTTTCCCTTGTGATCAAGCGCTCGGGGCCTTTCCTTCTCGAGGGTTTTTGCCCAGCAATACCAGCCTCCATTTCCGGATCTGAGCTTCCCAATTTATATTTTTGCGCCATGTGTGGTCTCCATGGACCAACAGTCAACGCGCTTTGACCAAAGGTCCTCGTTGCTCCGTGCTAGCTGAAAATTGCCATTATTTAGAGGTTATTTTTTATAGCTATAAGATTTCTTGAAGTCTGTCATTCCTTCTTACCAATCATGGAATTCTTTGAGGATCCAATTTGAATCATGGCCTTCCCATTGAAAAATATTTTGGACAACCAAAAGTTGGTTTTCAAGCATCGACTAAGTGAGGATACAAATTTCTCACCTATCCAATCTCTATCCATTTTGCACTGCTTGGCTTTGAACCCCTGAGCTCAATTTTCAGGTACTCAACATCTCCCCTGCACATCGTTCTCACCTTCCTGTCTAGAAATATGTCTTCCTACAATTCATTAAGATATTCAGGTAACAGGTAATTAGTAGAAGGCAATTGACTTTGCTCTTCAGGATATTCAATTAACGAAGGTTCAAATAGTCTCAAGCGGTCTGCATTGACGACTGAGTAGATGTGCAGATAAGCTAACAAATCAAGGCGAAAAGCATTCTCACCAATTTTCTCAAGGATCTTGAAAGGTCCATACCCTATTGGTTTTAGCTTTTTACCTTCACCTTGCATCCTGTCCTTGCTAGTATATAGCCAGACTTGATCACCAACTTGGAAACTATGCTCCATCTGATGCTTGTCATGCCTTTCCTTGTATTTGGCCTGGCTCTTTTCCAGTTGTTCCTATATTGCTTGATGGATCTCTTGGATTTGTTTAATGAACCTAGTTTCCTTGTCCACATCGCTATGTCCCTCAACTGATGTGTCCTTACCAAAGAAAAAATCCAAGGGAGACCTTGGTGTGAAACCAAAACAAGTCTCAAAAGGAGATCTCTGTGTGGAAGAATGTTTGGCTCGGTTGTAAGCATGCTTCACATAACACAAATTTTCATCCCAAAGCTTGGGATGTTTGCTGCAATATCCCCTGAGCAACTGGATCACCATCCTATTGACTACTTTTGTCTGGCCATTGGTTTGTGGATGGAAAGTTGTGCTTTTCTTTAGTTTGGTGTCCATCAGTTCCCACAAATTTGACCAAAACTTCCCCACAAATCTGGTGTCTCAATTAGATATTATGGAAGTGGGTAATCCAAAATGAACCCATACATGTTGAAAGAATAGTTTTGCAGTTTGTTCAGTTGTAATCTGTTTATTACAAGGTATCAAAATACACATTTTGCTGAATCTATCCACAACAACATACATATAATCATGACCCTTCCTAGATTTAGGCAGTCCTCCAACAAATTCCATGGAAACACTTTCCCAAGGATGAGAAGGAACTGGCAATGGAGTGTACAAGCCTAGTTTCCTATTTTTGGGCTTACTTTTAGCACACATAGTACACCATCTTACATATCTAGAAATTGTCTCATTCATTGTTGGCCAATAACAAAATCTTTGTAGCTGTGCAACTGTTTTTCTTACCCCAAAGTGACTTGATATTAGAGAAGTGTGTGCTTCTCGAATTATCCTTACTCTCTTAGTTTGTGGAATGCATAGCTTCCCACAATGATACAAGAGTTGGTCCTTAATATGATAATCCAATTCTTCTACTCGTTTTCCTTGACTTAAAGTTGCATATACATCTTTAAAGTCTATATATTGAGAATATTTTTCAATGTAACTTTCATGTAATACATAATTATGCTTAAGTATAGTAGATGCATTTATAATGGGTCTAGATAACATATCTGCAACTTTATTATGTATGCCCTTTTTATATCTAATGACTAAATGAAACTACTATAGGAACCACATCCACCTATAGTGTCTTGATTGTTGCAACTTAGTTTGGGAGTGTAGATATTGAAGTGGTTGATGATCAGTATGGATAACTGTTTCTTTGCCAATTAAGTAATGTTTCCACTTTTTCACACTATGTACTAATGCATACAATTCCTTATCATATGTGGGATAGTTAACTATTGCAGAGTTAAATGTCTCAGAATGATAACATATGGGTTTACCGTGTTGTATCAACACTGCTCCCATGGCATAGTCACTGGCATCTGTTTGGATCTCAAACGGTCTTTGAAGATCTGGCAATGCTAGTACTAGTGTTGTACTAATATTTTCTTTCAAGGTGTCGAAGGCTTTCTGCTGTTTTCCTCCCCACTGAAACACCTTGTTCAATCTTGTTAAAGCATGTAAGGGAGCTGCAATTAAGGAAAATTTAGAAATGAACTTTCTCCAATATTGTGCTACTCCTAAGAAGCTTCTAACTTCTATAGCAGATTTGGGTTTAGGCCAGCTTACAATGACTGCCACCTTAGAGGGATCTATCTTCAATTCACCATCCCCTACTATATGTCCCAAATAATTCAAAGATGTTTTTCCAAATTCACATTTTGAGAGTTTAACATAAAGTTTTTCTCTTTTCAAAACATCTAGTGTCTACTTAACATGCTTTAAATGTTATTCCCATGTTTTTGTAAATTTAAGAATGTCATCCATATATACAATAACAAAATCATCAAGAAAAGGTCTGAGCACATCATTCATTATTCTAATGAAAGTAGCAGGAGCATTAGTTAAGCCAAAAGGCATAACCAGGCACTCATACAATCCCTGCTTTATTTTGAAAGAAGGCTTCCATGCATCTTGTTCTACAACTCTGACCTGATGATATCCACTATGCAAGTCTAATTTGGAAAAATAAACAACTTCCTTTAATTGATCTAATAGATCATCTATGCGAGGAAGGGGATAGCGATTTTTTATTGTTATTTTATTCAATGCTCAGTAATCAATGCACATTCTCCATGAGCCATCTTTCTTTCTCACCAAAATGATTGGTGACCCACATGGTGATGTGCTAGGTCTGATGAACCCCTTCTCAAGCAACTCCTACACATGCTTCTTGACTTCTACATTCTCTAAAGTGGATGACCTATACATCCCAATGTTAGGCAATGGAGCATCTTGCTGCAAATTAATATCATGCAGTATTTCCTTTTTGGGTGGCAAACCCATAGGTTCTTGAAACAAGATATCATACTCTGAAACAACTTTTTCTAAATCAGCTTGGTGTTTAGCATCACAGCCCTCAAATGCACTGGTTTTATTAAGTTTCTTCTCCTTTACAACCATCATTAAAATTGTTTGCATGAATTTACAATTCATTTCATCTACCCTGAGTTTATGAGAGTATAATTATTCTTGAGCTTATGAGCTCTTACAAAGTATTAGATTCCATTTTTAATGAGTAGATACTTGTTCTCAGCTCTATAGAAAATAGTTTTTTTGTCATACAAGTAAGGACTTCCTAAAACAATTCCACATATATCCAAAGGAATTATATCTAAAGTAACCTCATCTACAAATGCTGACCCAAAAGAAAACTTGAGTTTGCATTGTCTAGTCACTTGTAGTTGTGCTTTATCACTTAACCAACCTAATGGGTATGGTTTCTTGTGAGGTGTAGTCAGTAATCCCGACTTCTTTACAATTTCTTTAGAAATTAAATTTACTTGTGAGCCACTATGAAACAAAGTATCAATCTTTTGATGTTTGGAAATAACTCGAATATGGAAAAGCTCATGTCTTTTTCTCTCATTTTCTTCATCAATAGTAGATTGTGAAGAATTACTAGTAGATGCTTCAGAATTCTTACCTTTTATACCTATGGTTGCAATGGTTGTTTCTTCTCCTGAGTCTGACCCAAAATCTTTCTGAATAGTTGCAGTAGTCTTCTTCCTCTTGCCTTCGAACTTCTTAGGTCTTAGCTTTGGATGCAGAATCCAACAATGCTCATCATCATGCCCATCCTTCTTACAGTGAGTGCATGAAGACTTGCTTTTCTATGCAGTGTTAGCCTTCCTCTCTTTCCATTTCTATTTTCTTTTCTCCTTATTCTTGCTTGCAATGGGCTTGCATGGTCCTCCAACCTTTGGGTTCCCATTCTTTCCTCTAGCTTCTAGATGCATAGCTTGAATAGATACCTCATCTATACTAGTGGGATTAAACATGAGGATAATGTGCCTCATGTAGCTGTGTAGACCACCGATGTACTTCAACAGAGTCTCAAGTGAGTCTAATGCGATTCCTAGAATCAAAGCTATCTTCCTAAATTCTTGGGTGGAACCTTGTACACTTTGCCCTTTCAATTGGTGAAGAGTTTGCCAGCTCATCATGGCTTGTTACATGTAGGCCAATGGATAGAACTGCTTTTTGATTGCAGAAACAAATTCACTCCAGACAGAAAGAGTCTTACCATGTCTCTTCATGTCAGCTTGGGTCCTGCCTTCCCACCAAACCAAGGCAGTGCCCCCAAGCCGTAGGCTGGCTAGCTAAATCTTGCTTTTGTCTGAGTCGATAATCTGCACTCTGCAATAAACATCAATTTATCTGATCCAATTGTCTAGCTTTTTTGCATTCAAATCTCCATCATATATTGGTAAATCAAATTTAACATCTTGTTTAATCAAAGACGTCTTCTTTTTATGTTCAGGGCTATTAGGAGGTGTGAGAAAATTTTCTTCTTCCCTTTGCCTTTTGAGTGGTCATGGAGGAGAGACTCTTCTTCTCTTTTATCTTGTTTGGCGCCTGATGATTCCTCATCTTTATGTTTTCTAAAGTCCTTATACATTTCCTCTACCATGGATCTCATGGCCACGAAACTATCTATAAATTGAGGGTCTGGGCCCACAGAACCTTCCTCTGGCATTTTCTTCTAAGGATAGAATCTTCCAATTTTAGGATTAGTTTCGACCAACTCTCCTTCTCCTAATTTGAGCTTCGATCAAGTTAGCATTCAACAGCTAAATCCAGCACAAGCTTATCTAACCTTAACAACCCTTAGCTCTGATACCACTTGATCTGAAATCACCCCTAGGTGACCTTAAGAAATTAATGAAGGTATTATAGACTAATGTGCTGGTGTGTGTGTATATGTTATCTTGTGCAATGGATCAATAATATTGCGAAATACACATACACTTGAAACAGTAAGAGATCACAACAAGCAAACATAAACACAACAAAATTTAATAAGGAGTTCACCCAATCCTCCTAGGCTACATCTCCTGGTCTAGCCTTCAGTGGTGGCCTTTTTATTATGTTTTTAAGAAGAGTCTTACAATAAGGAGCTCAATCTGAGTCTCACTTGATAGAGGATGATCAATAGGATGGCACTTGGAATTCCCAAGTCCTTAGAGTTCACAGACTCCCCTTACCAAATTTGGACCTCAATTGGTCTCTGTCTGCTCGATGCTACCCTTACTCTTATGGTCAGCTCGGCTTTTCTGCCCTCTGCAACTTTGCCTCTCTTTCTGTGTCTCTCGGCCTTTTGATTCTTCACTGCTTCTCTGCCTCACTGTCTGTCCTGTCTCTATCAGCTCGTGGCTTTAAAGCTAGTTCGTTCCTTCGAATATTTGTTTCAACTTCCCAGCTCTCTAAATCACCTGCCTCTATCCACTGGGAGTCCTCTGCCCTGCATCATCATTGCTGCATAATGCTTCACAGAGAGGTGGCCACCTGTCTCTTTTCATTTGAGTGTTAGTTCTTCCTGAAAGGTCATTTTTTTCCATTATTTTCTAGATGCTTGTGAAATGGATCCTTTTGTCAATTCATTGGTCAAATCGGACTTCAAATCTTATGCGTCGTAGTTTATTTCTACCCCGGGTCTAGTCATCCATCGGGTTGAACCTCTACCATTGATCTGGAGCCCCCAAATCCTACAATCTTCACTGATATCGCGCAGTTGAGTAGCTCGATCGTTAGTCCACGATGTAAGTGGTTTCTCTCTAACCCCCCAGACATGCATCACTCAATGTATGGAATCGTTGGGTCCTCGGCCAAATCTACTTACCGCCTGAAATGCCTCTGATATTCCGCCAGTTTTGAGTGCGGGATGTGCCTTGTCGGTTTTAGCACTTTCCCACAGTTTTCTAGTTTCCCTTGTGACCGAGTGCTCAGGGCTTTTCCTTCTCGAGGGGTTTTTCCCAGCGATACGTGATTAGCACTTTGTGTTAATCGCGTATCAGAAACAACCTCCATTTCCAGATCTGAGCTTCCCAATTGCCATTTTTGCATCATGCGCGTTCTCCATGGGTCAACGGTTAGCGCGCTTTGAGCGAAGGTCCTTGTTGCTCTATGCTAGCTGCAAATTTCCATTATTCAGAGGTTATTTCTGATAGCTATAATATTTCTTGAAGTCTGTCATTCATTCTTACCAATCATGGAATTGTTTGAGGATCCAATTCAGATCACAATTCTAGGAAGAAGCGACACTTGGCGGGAGGTTACTAAAACAACTTTTGCGTGTAACTCCTAGTTGGTAAAAATATATCCCTAAAATATAGGGATTCTTTTTTCTTTTTTAGGAAAAATTGTCCATGCATGCAAGGTAAGATTGCACAGTCCTAGAGGGAACCAATCAACTCGTGAGCACATGCAATGGATAGCAAGCCTTGGGATGACTTTTGCGCAGTTTCTGGGCTGAGTGGCTCTGGAAACCCCTCAATCTTTGTGCAATTTCTAGACTGAAGCCAAGGATGCTAGTCAGAACTGTGCAAATTATAAGAGCAAGCCTGGTGATGGGCTGGTTTGCACAATTTTCTTGGGGAAGGCAGCCTGCCTGCTCTGCATAGTTCTGGAGAGCATTGCTGGCTTCAAGGATGCACTGCACAATTTCGAAGAGCAAGGTTGGTTTCCCTCCAATGCTACATAGTTTTACAAGTCAGCAAAATAACTGGTTTGAGACCAAGTCACGGGAGGTCAGCTTGCGGCTGAAAGACTAACAAGTTAGCAAACACAAGTTGTTAATCCAAAGTAAACTCAACTGAAAGCATAAGTACTTAGGCAGTGCAAGACATGCTGCTAAGGATGCTTGGTAGGGAGGCTCCAAAATGAAGCCAAGGAAATATTTTGGAGGATGGTTGTAGCCACTACAACGTTGGCGGCACACTAGTAGAACTCCAACTCTCTAAATGGACCATGTTTCATGAAAATCAAGTCTAACTCCTCTGGAAGTATCGTTTGATTCTTTGATCATTGTGGTTTCCACACTAGCTTGAGTGAAAGATGTAGCACATGCCATGCTCTTGATTGGTCACCACATTCCAAGCCAAGTCAACTTAGTTGTTTCGATTGGAGATGAGGGGTATATTTGTGCACAAGTAATATAGCTATCAAAGTTTAAGTTTTATCTTTGGTGTTGCTCCACTACCAGCAAACCTGGACAATACCCTGGCAGAGTCATGCAGGAACACAAGCATTGCTCCACTCCTAGTGATCCTGGTCAGTAACCAAGTGGAATTACTTGCATCACCCCTCTGCATAGGAATCCTTTCTCTTATTTTGCCTTATTCATTTTTTCAATTTTTTCATATTTTCATATTTTTTTCCAAAGAATTGTGCATAGGAACTTATTTATTTTAGAGGTGGAAGAGGGATCCCAACTTATTGAGAGCATAAGAGGTTGTTCCTTCAGAGAAATATGTTATATATACCTCTGACATACTTGTTAAGGTTTTCCCCCTCACCTTACTCTACTTGATTGAGCTAACAAGGGTTAACCTAAAAACCGTTGACTAGAGTAGGTGGTACTAGTTAGAGCGCAAGTGTTGTGTTTTCACCAAGATTCACTTCGAACAAAATGTATTTTCCATCAGTGTATAATTGATGGAATACAACAAGTTATGCATAAAGAGAGAGAACGATAGATAACCAAGTGTTGATAGTTGTACAAGTCCTCTTGTACTTTACCCTGCTTATCTTAAGATTCACACACAGTTTTATGCAAAACTAACCTACGGACGTAAACAAGCAAACAAAAAATAAAGAAAAGAGAAGAAGAAAATGTGTAAGAAAAGAAAGTAAGAAAAGTAGGCAAGCAAGCAAACAAACAATAAAGCAAAGAGAAGAGAAAATGTGTAAGCAAAGAAAGTAAGCAAAGTAGGCAAGGAAGCAAACAAAGAAAGAATGAATGAAAGTAAACATGCATGCAAGCATCCAAGACACAAAGCAAGCACTACTCCTACTCCTAAGCTAGTAGTACATGGGCCTGATCACGTGAAGTGATATTTCCAATGTAGCCACCGAAGCATTGGTTGACCCATGTTGGTGAAGGCATGGTTCACAAAAAGGGCAGTCAAGCAAACCAACAAACATGAATGATATAACAATGAAGACTGGCACACTTCGATTTTAAACGCGTCCACAGAAAAGAAAATATTGAAAGCATAAGACAAACATTATGCAAACTTAACATGGTGCTATGACACACTGCGTGCAGATGATAATCATGCACACTCTTTTGACTGTGACAGACAAGAAAACATGAGAAAGAGAGACAACTTTTGCCTTGCAAGTGTTCTTCACGTGTATGATTCCTCCAATGCATGAGAAATGGGATCATGTGATTCAGGTGGAGCAAGCGAAATATGTGTATTGGATTGATCTTCAATGCATACAGATGAGTGATGAGGAGCCTTGTGGAGTTCAACAATTTCCTTATCAAAAGTGAAACAAACTAACCTTGGGACAGCAAGGACCTGACATAACCATCAACTTGGGGTGAAGTGTCTCAAAAGCCTGTGAGGTTTCATCTTCATTGACAGATATATCATCATAAACAGGTGGCTTTAAAGGATCAACATTGATTCAATCAATATCATGATCGAATATAGGAGTAAAGAGATCATGACAACTACGATCAGAAAAATCAATGAGTTCATTGACATCCTCATGGTCTGATGAATCATATAGAGGGGTAGATGAGAAGCAAGAATTTTCACCCTCTGTGGTTCCAGAAAAAGTAGATGCAAAATCAAGTGGGTTCTAATGAAAGATTTGTCCTCTCCACTATTAAATGACGAACTAACATCGGTTGTGTTCTGTGAATGATCGGAAGTAGATGCATCTGTGGATGGATTTATGCAAGGAAAATCAGATATAGCATAATCACCAAAGATGTCAGGAAAAAATGGAGGACGTGTGGATAGAAGGAGGTCATCCTTCAACATGGGTTCATGCTCAAATTCCAAGTCATACTCATCATACATGATAGCACAGGTTGGTTGTGAACCATCAACTCCGACAATAGCTTGATCCTCATTCACAACAAGTGTGGAGTCTAGAACGAAAACATAAGACAGTACCATCCAGAGGATCAATGGATTGCGGAGACAGGGGTTAAGGTAACAAGTGAATATGACAACCCATGGACTTCCCTACCAAATCTACGCAGAAATTGAGAGTAGTGAGGGTGGGAGGATGTGACATTTGAATAGACTTATGTGCACACTCTCCCACATCACTCTGCAAGGGTGGAGTTGTTTGATGAGAGGAAGGTGGACAATCACTTGTGACAACAACTATGTCCACTTGAGATTCTGCAACTTCATCACTGAAGTATGTTGAGTGGGGTTTGATCTTTTTTTTCACTTTTTGATAAAGAGATTTGATACAGAGATACTCATATCTTTCCCAAAGATATTGGAACTTCATCTTACTTTTGAGAGCTTCAAAAGAGAGAAGATGGGAGCGCCCCCAAAACTCCAGTATATATTCATGGGGGGACTTCCGTTGTTGTAACATTTTCTTATCAAGTGCTTCAGGATCAAAATGGTGAAAAATAGATTCTATTATATCACTGAACTGCTTGAATGAGTGCACGGAGTTACAAGGCAGCATGGCACACCATAGCAAAGGGTAGTTGTGAAGTGTGTGTGCGAGAAGTATACAGGCCTATGTTTCAATGGGACCTTCCAAGCTCTCCATGAGCGCATGGAAGTCATCTAATTGGTCAGGTCAGGCTACTTCACCGTCACCATCATACGTGATTTCTGGTAAGCTATCCCAGAACTCCCTCTCGAATTCAAAGATATGTCTATTGGATACACATTTCAGAGGGTGAACTATAACAAACTCCATGATAGATGTGCGAATATTCAAAACAGAATGTGAAGACTCAAGTTTTCATCTATCCCTCCTTCTAGCACCTAGACCCACAAAGATGTCAAGGGATCTCCCCAGTAAGAAGTCCCAACTAGACCTCAGACAGTTTGGAGTAGGAGTCCCAACATTGGGTAGTACAATATCGCCTTGACTATGGTTGCATGCAAAGGTAAGTAAGATGTCCTTGTTGGAAGCAAGGGTGTGACCTTGTAGCAAGTCAAGGGAGATGCATGGAAAGGATCTAACACAGAGAAGGGGAAAGTAGTGCACCCGTTAGAAGCCTGTAATAGTATGCAACTTGAAAGGGAACACGCAAGCTGAAAGACATCACAAAATGGAAATCAGAACATTCGACAATCCAAAGTGATGATTTAAACCAACAACATGCTTCGATAAGATTCATACAAACATATACGGAATAGTCTATACATGCATGTGTAAGTTACAACTACATACATTATTAGAGTAACCAGAATAGTCGAACTACAATAACAATACATGCATGAAACATGTTGGCTTTGTTATATTAAAAGAGTGAAAGGTCCAATAATACATACAACCATGACAGCCCTTAGCCCCAATATTGGAACGTTGTAGTCATTGTCGCCTGCTCCTCCAAAGAGATGCACTTTTCTACAATGTGGAGAAGCCAAGGCTCGTTACAATGCACTCCAAGCTTTCTCTAAGTTATACGATTTACAATATTGGCTCCCAAAAGCCTATACAATGAGTTATGAGGTTCTATATAGAGCAAAGGGTGGGGTGACCGTAGACATTCCCCTTTGTGACTCTTGAGCTACCCTCATGACTCTTCAACTTACACATGACTATTTACATTCTACTATTGACACTTGGTCTTTCACTTTAAAACATGTTTACGATACAATCAACCCATGTGAGACAAAAATTGGCTTGAGTAAGCCATACAAGACATCACTGAGACTCAGACAATGTGGAAGACTAATTCGTCAACATCCTGTCAATGATCGATTGTGGTGAACTTATGCCAAGCTTGGTAGTCTATTATGGTGTCTGCGTACTCCATGGTGACATCCTTCTAAAAGTGAACATACTGGTGACATACTGGTGCATAGTGTATGTGCTCATCTACAAATATGAGTTGGTGGTTATGTGCATTAATTGCTTGAAGTACATGTCTAGCTCCATTTGGAATTGGTTCTTACCTTTTGCCTCGGTGAGTGTGTCAATGGATGGGATCGCATGCGCACTTACAATGACAGCCATACTCCTAAACACTCATGCTTGTCAAGCCTGTAAGCTAGTGATGAGCTGTGGAAGTTCCTCATAGTTCTGGATCTGACTTCATATGTGTGCCTTCAACTCCACTACCTTTGGCTTCATCATATTTCGCAAGTACAACAAGGCTCCCTTGTACCTCAATGTCCATATTTGCATGTGATCGACAGCAGTGTGTATGTCTGTCACGATGCATGCTCTTCGAGCACAGCGCTGCTGCCAACCATTAATATGGACAACTGACTTATGCACAATGACGAACCTAAAGTATAGCTTCTGCATGACTATCTTGAGAGACGATACTTCATCAAGTATTTCTTTCTTCAACTTTGTTATGGTGGATGCTATAACTTGCTCTTCTCCTTGCTTGGCCGCTTCCAATTCCTTAGCTATGTGCTCATCCTCAGCTATCAAGAATCTCACAGTTGAGCTAGTGGCTTCGGCATATGCCTTTGTAGCATCGGCCAATGGAGTTAGATGTTTGCACACATCAGACATGATCACTCGTTCTTGAAAATGCACAAGAGATGCATGGACATCCATAGTGGGCACTATGCGCGACTGCACAACTCTATGTTGTGACTCATCAAAGGATATTTTGTGCACATCTACTTCCGGATTATCCTTAAGGATTTCAGTGTCTCCCTGATCACTTGGGACTTGCTCTAGTCCCGGATCTGGTGAAGCTTATGGAGTGACCTCTGGGTCCTTGGCCATGAATTTTGTATCTTAATCATGCTCAGTCTAAACCATATCTGTCTCCATTTGTTCCAACATCTGTTCAATCTTTTGAGCAAAGTCCTTCTCCTATGACTACTCACCCATGTTTCTATCTACCAGCTATGATGAGTCAATAACCTGTATTTGTGCAGTTTCATCAATGTGTGCACACTACTCTTCCTTTTGTTCATGTTATTGTTGCATTTCCTTCTCCCTTCTATGTTGCTCTTGTTCTTCCCTTAGTTGTTGCTTCACCTCCTGCAACTTCTTTTCTACCTCCTCCAGTTTCTGCTTCTCCCTCTATATTTGCTCAATCCTTCTGTTTCACTGTCACTTCTTTGCTTCAATCCCCAAAGCTTCTCTCATTACAAGTGGATTTTCCTTGAACTTGCAAATTTTCTCTACCTTTGTGTTGTTGGCAACCTTTCCCTTTCCTTTGTCATGGGCAAGTCTACAACCCTCTACTATTGCTGACGTTGCTACTCTCTGAGATGATGTTGCCTTGTGTGCTAATACCATTCTACAACCACTTTGATTGGTTCATTTAGCCTTGAGGAGTTATAGCAGTATCTCCATGGGTATTCCTCAGGAAAATGACATGCTCTGTGGATCCAAGGATGATACACTCTCGCACAGTGGTCCTTCATTAAGCAACACACGTCATATGGATTGAAACTTCTGGTGTTGAAGGTGAACATCTTGAATTCCTTCATCTCAGCCTCAACATGCTTGAGACTCATTATCTCATACAACTTGATCCACAAAGGAAGAGCGGACCAAGGTGCCTTCTTCTTCCTGTGTAGTCTCGCTGACAACCCTATCGAGATGTGGTATGTAACCTCATGCATAACCAGCTTGTCCATGGAAAACTTTGGTAACACATGCGAAGCCTTCTCCACACTGTACATATGGATGAAGGTTTCAAGGGGTGAGGCATACCAATCTGCTATGTTAACTAATGCCTCCATTGCTACCTGTGACATGCAAGGTAGGTCCTGCTCAAAGATCATCATGTACACCAGGGTGAAAAAGTGGTCTGATAGTTGTAGTATAACTCCATGATAGCTACACTCAAAGAATAACCTACAATAGATGTGCACAGAGGTTTCTAAAGGTGTCCATGCCCAACCCAAGCCAAGGAACCATTGACAAGAATAGATTACATCAAGAATGTAGGCAGACATGAAGAGCTTCGCTTACTAACCCTTGGGTGGATGCCGAGCCTTTTTTACTTGCCCCTTTAGCTAGAGAGCCAACATGTCATACCAATTGAAAGGTCTTCCTTCGTTTGCTAGATGATCCAAAACAATCACCCAACTCTGAGGGAAGGTCTCTATGCTCTCCTAACCGTATAAGAGGCATGCGAAGATGACTAAGAATTGATAAGCCTTTCACAATGCCTTTATCTTGTATACCTATTTGGGTGTTGTCATGAACTTAGACAGTTGTCTCACCCAGCTCTTTAAGATGTCTCTTGAGTTCACATTGCTGCTGGGATTGGTGAAAAGTGCATCCATTTTTTTCACTGAGTGTGGAAAGTGATACATCTCTTGAAAGTTCTCTACCCTGAAGGTAACAAGTTTTGTTCTGCTGATGTTGCTCAGTGCCATTGTCTTTGGATTAGTATGCAGGACAATCTAGTGGATCATGTCTGCACTTTCAAAGGTCCTCCAGATTCTCTTCAAAGGTTCTTGAAAATATGTCATCGATGTCCTACTAAGTAATCTTGATCTCCTTTACTATGAACAGCTTAGTATCTTCATAGATGAGCAAGCTCATAGACACTTTCTCAACCACATCTCCAGTTGTGCTCTTAATGGTGTCCTTTGATCGTGCTCTCTTGGAAGCCATTTTACCTATACTTTTTGAGAGACTGATGAACACCTATGATACATGGAGAGATAGAAACACTCATGGCAAGAAAAATGTCAATTGAAAACCAAAAGAAACTTGAGGAATAACATGAAACACACCTGATTGACTGACTGGGAAGGTTGCACAATTTTCTTTAGGAGAGGACTGCCAGAACTGCACAGAGCACAGTCCAGGCTACTAGTGAGCTAACTGATTACTGAAAGTATGCAGAGTGTAGTCTAGCTTGGCCTACTGATGACTTCAGTCAGCATGACTATTACCTGGGAAATTTCACTGCGCAATCCCGAGGGCCAACTAAGGCACTGTCTCTCAAAAATGTGCAGAGCACATTCTGGGAAGCTAGTGTGAGGTAGGCTTTGCGCAATTCTTGGGAGGAAGGCAAGGCCTTCCATCCCATAAATGCACAGTGCAAGCTAAGAAAGGAAAGGCCCAGGCCAAGACAACTCAGACCTACTGACAGGCAACTGAAAACAGTAAGGACTGAATGCATGTGCAAAGCTGGTGTAGACATGAGTGAATGAACATGCATGCAATCTGTAAGTGCAGGATTAAGTAAATGGGAAAACAACGAAGTGTGTGATGTGAGCCATCGTAATAGTGACTGTCAGTGTAGAAACAATGTCATGCATGTGATAATAAGGTAATGCAATGCAAAACTTGGAACAACACTTCTATAAGCTAACATGCATTGAAACGACAACAAGTGTTTAATAAAACTAAGAAAACAACACTCACATAAAGCAAAATGTAAAAACCGACAAAAAAGTAGCAAAAGACATGAAAAGCATACTTACTTGAAAAACGTTGTGATGAGTGTGTTAAAGGTTCCTAGATGTGTTGGGCATTCCAAAGCTCCAAGATCGAAGTGAAGAATGAGCTCTGAGGCAACGAATAAATAGTTTTTCCAAGATCGAGGCTTATGACGTGCATGCCATAATTCTAGGAAAAAGCGACACTTGGTAGGAGGTTTCTAAAATGACTTTTACATGTAACCCCCAGTTGCAAAGAATAGATCCCTCAAATCTAAGGATTCTTTTTGTCTTTTTTATTTTTTGGGAAAAAGTTTTCCATGCATGCAAGGCAAGATTGCATAGTCTTAGAGGGAACTGATCAACCTATGAGCACATGCAACGGCCAGCAAGCCTTGGGATGTGTTATCACTCAGATTTTCCCAAAAGTTGTAAGAAGAGGAAAGGGGTCTAAGGTAACCACAAACCAACTTTTAGATACAGAATCTAGCCAATCTATATGTAGAGAGGTCTCTCTCTTTATGATTTAGCTTGGTATTGAAAGATATTAGGCTAGTTATGAAGTTTAGGAATTTTGTTTGAGTTTGGATGGTGAGATTCAATAGCAGAGGGTAGGATTGACTAGTTTAGGCCATTGGGCTAATGGAGTCAAAGAAGATGGCTTAAATGGACTTGGTTTCTTAACAAAGGATAGTTTCACAGGGCATGATAATCAAACAGGGAACAAATAAAGACTTGGAATGAATGGAATGGTTTCAAAATAGGTGAAGGGTAGTTAAGAATCCTTCAACATACTTAAGAAAGAAGAATGTGACTAACCATCAATCAAGAGATTGTTATGCTCTTAACCTGTAAAAAGGTACCCAAATACAGAATATGTGAAGAAAGATACCCAAAACATAGAACAAAAAATATTTTATTATTCAGAAAGCAATGTACATTGGCCTCTTCGAGGGGGAAACCTCGAATAGAGCAGAGCTTGATTAAAAAATAAGACATGATGCTCCTCGCAGGCAGTCTCTATCCTTTATATATGACTCATACATGCAATACCATGGATCAATACCATGGGTTTTATTAATACCATCTATCTAATACTAGGCCCATTTGCAACTAACTGTGGTCCCGTCATTAATAGCGGGTTAACCACTTACAATTATTAATATGGGCTTTATTGACTCTTTATTATGACGTGATCCCAATACATAAATAAGGGGGTTAGCGTGGGACCCTAACATGCCCTCCCCCTTAAGAATAACCTTGTCCTCAAGGCTAAAGCTGCGGAAACTACTGAAGAATAGTGGCTGGTTCCCAAGTTGCATCTTCCGGAGAGGTGTCTTTCCACTTGACGAGGACTTCCCTAATCACTCGGCCACGCAGGGGCTGTTCTCGTGTGTCCAGGACCTGTTCAGGTTGGAGCCAGATTGACCCTTCCTCGTCCAATTCAGGTAGACTATTTTGAATTCTACAATTGTTCCCAATCACTTTCTTGAGGCATGAGACATGGAAAACTCAATGGATTTTTGCAGTAGGCGGCAAAGCCAGCGTGTATGCTACTTCTCCAATGCGCTGAAGTACTTGATATGGTCTGTAGAATTTTGGAGATAGTTTTTGACAACCCTTGTCTTTGAGTGATGTTTGCTTATATGGTTGCAGCCTCAAAAATACCTGATCCCCTTCTTGAAATTGGTGCTATGAGCGATGCTGGTCTACCTATTGCTTCATGCGGGTTTGAGCTTGATGGAGATTCTCTTTAAGATGGGCGAGCATGGTTGAACAGTTTTGTAGGAGTTGATCCACTACTTGTACCTTTGAGCATCCCTTGATATAAGAAGTAGGGGAAGGAGGGAGTTGACCATATAATGCTTCATAGGGAGTCATTTTGGTGGTGGCATGATAGTTGGTGTTATACCACCATTCAGCCAGAGGTAACCACTGTACCCAAAGATGTTACTTTTCTGAAGTGAAACACCTAAGGTAGGTTTCTAGACATTTGTTGACCACTTTAGTTTGACCATCTGTTTGTGGATGATAGGAAGTGTTGAGTTTTAGTTGGGTGCCTTGTAGCCTAAAGAGTTCCTGCCAAAACTTACTGGTGAAGATTAGGTCACGATCGGACACAATAGAAGTGGGCATGCCATGCAATTTGAAGATCTGATCCATGAAAGATTGAGCGACCAAAGTCGGTGTAAACGGATGGGGTAGGGCGCAGAAATGAACATACTTCGAAAGTCTGTCCACAACCACCATGATGACTGACTTGTTTCCAGTCTTTGGAAGACCTGTAATGAAATCCATAGAAACCTTCATCCATATTGAAGCTGGGATGGGAAATGGTTGTAATGTGCCTGGTGCTTTGACGGTCTCCCCTTTGTGGCGTTGACAGACATCACATTCTGCTACAAAAGTAAGGATGTCCTTTTTCATGCCTGTCCAAAAAAATGATCTTTTGGTGTGAGCATATGTCTTCTAAAGCCTGAATGTCCTGCAAGGGGGGATGAGTGCAATTCTGCCAAAATGCGACTTTTGAGGCTAGATGTTGGTGATATTATGACTCTGTCCCTATAGCGAAGAATCTCATTCTGCCACGAGTAGCCCTTGGTGGGATTTGGATCTACCTGCAATTGAGAAATGAGTTGGGAGAGCCCGGGATGTGAAAACTATTCCCTGCGAGCCTCTTCAATCCATTCTGGAATGGGAAGGGAAATTGCTAGCAAGGTACTTTCTTCCTCAAATTGGCGAGATAATGCATCTGCTACACTATTTTTTTGCCCTTTTTTGTAAACGATCTCATAATCATATCCCAGAATTTTGGTGATCCATTTATTTTGTTGTGGGGAGGATAGGCATTGCTCCAAAAAATATTTAAGACTGTGATGGTCTGTGCAGATTTGGAAACATCGCCCCAATAAGTAAGGTTGCCAGGTCTCTACTGCATGTAAGATGGCCATCATTTCCTTCTAATAGGTAGATTGACCCAGATTCTTCCCACTTAGTTGTTGGCTTGTGAAGGCCAAATGTTGACCTTCCTGCATGAAGACTGCCCCAATACCTGTACCCGAAGCATCACATTCAATGACAAAACATTTGGTGAAATCCGGTAGTGCTAAGACTGGAGTGGAACACATGGCATTTTTGAGAGCTGTAAATGCGTGTTGTGCATCCTCATTCCAGAAGAATGAATTTTTCTTCAGGAGTTGCGTGAGGGGCTTCGCTATGCGACCATAATTGCGGATGAATTTGTGATAATAGCCTATGAGACCCAAAAATCCTCTCAGGCTCTTCAAGGTCTTAGGTTGAGGCCAATCCTGCATTGCCTGGATCTTTTTGGGGTCCACCTTGACACCTGCATGCCCCACAATGTGGCCCAGATACTCAACTTCTTCCATGCCAAATGAACACTTGGACATCTCAACAAATAAGTTATGCTTGTGGAGCAGTTGCAAGAGTATATCTACATGCTGAAGATGTGCGGCCCAACTGCAACTATAGATGAGGATGTCATCGAAGAAGACAAGAACAAATTTCCTGAGATATGGTTTGAGAAGATGGTTCATAAGACTTTGAAAAGTAGATGGGGCATTACAAAGACCGAATGGCATGACCAAGAACTCATAATGGCCTTCATGAGTTCGGAAAGCAGTCTTTGGAATGTCGACTTCCTTCATGCGAATTTGGTGGTAGCCTGAGAGAAGATCCAGCTCAGTGAAGAATTGAGCCCCATTGAGTTCATCCAACAAATCATCAACCACTGGGGAAATTTATCTTTGATTGTCAATTTATTGACGGCCCTGAAGTCTAGACACATCTTCCATTCCCCATCTTTCTTGAGTACCATGACCACCGGTGATGAATAAGGACTAATGTTGGGACGTATGACACCTGATTCCAAAGGTTCCTTGATTATTTTTTCTATTTCATTCTTTTGGGTGAACGGATATCTGTATGGGCACACATTTGGGGGTTGTGCCCCAGGAACCAAGGTGATGCTATGATCATGTTCCCCTCTCGAGGGTGGAAGCGCATGAGGCTTGTCAAATACCGGCAGATGGTTATTTAAAATCTGTTGCATCTCAGAATGAATCGGAAGAGACTTGGTTTCGACTCCCTAGATGGCATTAAATTGAGCTATAGCTCCATGATGGCCCTTTTTTCGCAATTTTTCCATCCTATGCGAGCTGATGATAGAGGGGGCTCCTACCTGGAGTCCACGGAGGGTATGTGTGGAGTTGTTCTGCTTAAAACTCATATATAACTCTTTGAAATCCATTGTGATTGGCCCAAGAGTGCGAAGCCATTCAGCCCCGAGGACAATGTCGCACCCACCCATGTGTATTGCAAACATGTGAGTCTTCAACTAATAATCCCCCATTTGAAGTTTGACATTTTCAAGCGGCCTTCAAATTTCATTGTCCCCATCCGCAATTGGACTTGGAAGTTAGAAACTGCTCGTACAAAAAATGCACTGCTTCGGCGACTTTTGATGGATGAAATTATTGCCTCCCTATCATCAAGACTAACTACGCGAGTGATGTAATAAAACCCTGATTTGAGAGTTGGTGAAAAAATACCTCAAAGATGCATGAAATACTGGTTCATCAGGGACATTGTCCTTTTGGTTGTCCTCTTCTACCCGCCTCAGGTCCTCAAGTGGTGGATCTTCCTCCGATGAGCTGTAATCAGTGGCATCAATTTGAAAAAATTTGGGCTCCTTGCATTTCTGACCTGGGGAGTATTTTTCATCACAATAGTAACATAATCCCTACTTTCTTCTTTCGACCATTTCTGCAAGTGACACCTTTTGAACCTTAAGTGTTTGAGTCATGCTGTGAGCCTGTGTGGGGCGACCCTTGGCGGTGAAATTTGGGCGAGTGGACTGGGCTGCTAACACACGTTCCACGTTACGAGCTACCTTGCAAGCCTCCATCTATGTGGGAGGGTGGTGCCGTTGGACATGGGCTTTTATGGCCTCTTTAAGACTGCTGATAAAACATTCCGTGTAGAACACATCTGAGAGACCCCTAGTGCGGAAGGCTAAGGCTTCAAAGGCTGTAATATATTCATCCACTGTGCCAGTCTATCGGAGCTTAGTAAGACGATCCAAAAAAGAATATTCCTGGTCAAAGCGGTTTGTAAGAGCTTTTTTGAAGGTGGCCCAAGTCAAAAAAGGTGCAGTTCAACGTTGATGCCATTCCCACCATTGTCACCTTTCATTGTCTAAGTACATGCTCCCCACCATAAGCTGAGTCTCATTATCTAAGATGTTATTCAGATTGAAATACTACTCCATTTGTGCTATCCATGCCGCCAGGTGAGAACCATCAAATTTATGCATATCCAACTTGGGAGGTCTCGGACGGGATTGTTGTTGGGGGCCCCAGAGGTGAGGAGAATGGCTAGACTCACCCTCACTGTGTCCATTGCCAATATATGCCTCCTCATGGGCTTCGTCCTTGCCCTTCGGGATTACACTCGGGATTAATATTGTTAGTCTATCAAGCTGAGTTTGGAGGGAGTGCAAGGTTTGTTCAAGTGTGTCCATCCTCTCATTGGCCATAGCTTGAGCTCTAGTTTCTACCATGCACCAACCTGATGCTCTTGAAATTTGGGACCGCCAAATTTTTTCTTTTTTTTCACTAAGAATTGAATGGTACCACCGTGCTCAGCTCGTCATCCTAATTCTGATGGGCTAGACCACCAATAACTCCTTCCTTAGGAATATTGCAGTCATCGAATCCTCAAAATGTCAATGTTGTCAAAAGTCCTACGAAAATCATGCTCCGGTATAGGAACCCCACACAACTACTCAGATCAGGTGGGTCTGAAAGATCTGAATAGCGGATCAGATAGCTCTGAGTAACAGACCAGATTGCTGCTACGGATCTGATGGATCTAATAGATCGGACTGATGTTTGTTGTTGTTGCACCCCTTTGCACGAGTGGATCTAGTAGAGATGATGCGTGATCCCAAGATAGAAAAGGGAACTATGGTCTCGAGGAGTGTCAGGTGGTACAGATCGCAATATACATAAGGGTCTGACAGTAGTACTCGGCCCAATGTTTCAGGGCTCTAACTAAGGAGGATCAACCGTACCCTTAGCCATACAACCCGACTACCCTATCGTACGGGCGAGTAATCTCTCCGAGTGCTATTCTCGGTGTACTGTAGTAGCAAGACGGCCGATGGTTTATCTATGGCTAGGTTGCAGAGGAGATAGGGGGCTTCCAATATACCCAGAAGGTATGTGGAAGACAGTCCGTACGCGGTTCTATCTAATGCTCTACTACTCGAAGGGGTACCCACAAGGGTTACAAAGGAGTCCAACAAGCGTGACCACCTCCTGTATTTCCTGCATGCATGCCTCCCCAAATCTATAGGTTTATGAGCTCAACGATAGATCCCATGGTTTAAAGACGCCGGAACACATCTCTAGCCAGAAAAAAAAAAAAAAAAAAAAAAAAAAAAAAAAAAAAAAAAAAAAAAAATTGCTAAGAAATGGAGATCCCACCGGCCCTGAAAAGTGCTCTGATACCACTTGTTATGCTCTTAACCTGCAAAAAGATACCCAAATACAGAATATGCAAAGAAAGATACCCAGAACATAGAATAGTGAGAGTCAACAGCAAATATTTTATTATTCAGAAAGCAATGTTCACTGGCCTCTCCAAGGGGGCAACCTCCAATAGAGCAGAGCTTGATTCAAAAATAAGACACGATGCTCCTCACAGGGAGACTCTATCCTTTATATATGATTCATACATGAAATACCATGGATCAATACCATGGGTTTTATTAATACCATCTATCTAATACCATGGCCCATTTGCAACTAACTGTGGTCCCTTCATTAATATCGGGTTAACCACTTACAATTATTAATATGGGCTTTATTGACTCTTTATAATGATGTGATCCCACTAAATAAATAAGGGGGTTAGGGTGGGACCCTAACACTTCACGAAGGATGAGATCTCAAAGTTTGCTAATAGTGTCACCTTCCCTATAGCATCAAGCCCTTCACAAACGAGGCATCGTGTGATGTTACACCTCTGGATGTTTGCGATGTACTATTAGGCCAACCATACTTGTGGAGGAAACATGCTTTGTATGAATCAAGGCCTCACGCTGTTATTATTTCTTTGGATAATTCATTATAGAGGATACCAGAGGTAGCCCCACCTACCACCACCTCTTTGATCACTGCCAAGAAAGTTAGCAAGCTCATCTCCCAGACTAGGAAATTCATTGTCTGTCTAGTTCGCTCCCAAACTAAGGGGAAGATCGTTGCTACATCCATGACCCCCGCAAAAGGTTCCTCCACGCAGCAGCAACAGTAAAGGGATACGGTCATGATAGAACATAGGAACAAATTCTCCTCGCCCACAGGGGTACCACACAAGTTTCAGGACGGCGATAAAGTTTGGTTACATCTGCAGAGAGAACGCCTCAGCAGAACCCATCAGAAAGTCAGACCACTCTGACATGTTCCTTACAGCATTACCAAGGCTATGGGAAACAATGCTTTGGAGCACAACATTCCTCCATTCCTTCGCTTGCACTGAGTGTTCAATGTGGACCATCGTCGACCATGCTTCCCACCTTTACTGGACACATCAGAGATTGCAGAACAGCTCACTTGGGAACAAGTTCAGCAGATGGAAGAACTCAACGTAGTGGGGACCATTGCTTCCTAAGGGGGGAGGAATGATCCAGGTGGATGTTGGTGGCCACCCACCTATCCCATTTGGACCCCCACAACTATCTCTTTCAGTTTTTCAGTTTCTGTAATTGTAGCACAATTTACTATTTTTAACAGTTTTTTGGGTCCTCGACTTTCTAAGCCACTTTGAGGCCCTAAACGACGTTTTCTGGGAAATCTAGGGGCAACATGGGTCCATGGATTGATGTTTCCCTTCCCAAAGTGGTAGTGCTCGGATAGATCTTTCTAACGAGCTATTGTACGCGTCAAGCAGAGATCATATGCCAAAGTTACAACCTCGGGAAATTGATGTACCAATTTACCCAAACGGGGCCCACAATTTGGCGTTTCATCTTCTAGGGTTAGGTTTTGGGGTGTGAAGGGTTTTTCATTGTTTCTCAATAATAAATAGGCCTTCGAGCCTCATTGTAACATAGTTCATAGGCATGTAGCCACCACATCTCCTCTTAGAGATAAGCTACCATCGCCCTAGCTTTTTATTTCCATTTTCTATTTGTATGCATATCTTAGTATTTTACATTAATGAAATGAAGTATTATTTCCACTACATCTTTGTGTTTATGGTTATCTCTGTAATTTTTTGTGTTCCTGTTTAAATCTGGATCAAATGGAAAAGAAAGTGGTGTGAGACAATGATAATAATCAAAGTTACAACAATGAATGCAATAATGAAAATGATCAAAAGTGAAGAATGAACGTAAACTCTCCAATTTATAGAAAAATATTAGGTTATCCTCCAATAATGAGAAATAATATAATACTATTAACCCCATTCTAGAATTAACCATTTGGTATATTTTATTATATTTGGTTTGGAGGGAAAAAGTATTAGAAATAATAAATAAATAAATGATTTATTTCTCATATCAAGAAATTTGTTTAAGGAATAATAAACAAATAATGATTTATTTAATTATTCCTAGGGGATTTAATCAAATTTGACAAGGAATAATAACTAATTAGTGATTAATTAATTATTCCTAGAGAAAAATAAGATAATTAATGAATTATCGATTTATTTCTCATAATTGGGTCAAATGTGACAAGGGATATTAATTAAACAATGGTTTAATTAATTATTCCTAGAAGATAATCAAATAAATAGTGATTTATTTAATTATTGTTCATGGGTTTAATCATAAATGATTTAACAAATGTGGTTTATTAAGTAACTTCTTACGGTGAAAGAAATTTTACTATTAAGCAAGCACAATGCAAATCCAACAATATAAAGCCTTGGTATTAGAACTTACAACTGATCAAATTCGAAGACTATTAAAAGCAGATCTGAGGCAGGTTACTTCTCCTCAACCGAACATGCGCGCGCAACTATGACCTATATCCACGGGTCTTCAAACGCCTTCGCCTTACAGTTCCAAGTTCTTTTGGATGACAGAAACTGTCCTCAGACAGGCAGCCCAGTAGGCTTCGATATTAATAAAAACAAGCAAAATACATAAGGCTTATTACAACATGAGATCTTAGAGTTATCCATTAAACGATGTCTTGAACATCTACAGATCTCTCTTTTTATATACTCCCTAACTCTACTCTTCTAAACTACAATGAAAAAGCATAAATAATTGAGGGTCCTTTCAGCATAGTTTCACCGATGGTGTCTACTCAACTTTTCTGGTACAAAGGATTCTACCATGTCCCTTTCAGACTTCTATCTAAATCATAGTCATTATCAAAATCAAATTCTTCTAAAGAATCATTTGCTGGCCTGGACTCGTCAAGCATCTTTTGGTAGTGATGTTCCATCATCTTAGAGTACTCTTCTTCCCAATCAATATCTGCTAGGTCCTGGGCATTCGGCAGCTCGTTCCCTAAAGTAGATTCTTTTGCTTTTCCTTTTCCTTTGGCATCTTCATCTAAAATTGTTGTCCTTCTTGATGATGATCTTGATGATTCTCCCTTTTCCGTATTTGCCTTTCTTTGGTGGAGACCCTATTGTTGAGGTGTGTACCTAGCCAATTGTTTTCCCCACTTGGTAAGGAAAGATAAAAGACTAATCTCGATATCTAGGAAAGAATCTTTAAAGACATTTTTGATCGTGGGTGACCTCTGTACTGCCAATTCGATGTCGTTTAAAAGTTCCCATTTAAAAATTTGAAACATATTAGTGGAACTTTCAATTGCATGGTGAACCCATTCTCGACAATTATCACTCATAAAATATTTGTTTTGCCAACCTAATTCAAAAATCATCGATGTACAGATTATATTTGAAATCATCAGACTAATAATATGGATTACATTGTTATTCCAATTAGTTGAAATAACATTGATAATTACCAAAGCCTTTTGATTAATTATAAATCTTAATGCCTTAGGCTGTCCTTGTAAATCATCCATTTTTTTGTAGAATCTGTATTTTTTCTGTTAACCTCAGATTTCCGAATTCATTGAACCATCCAGCATGCTACTTAATCATTTCTTCATTATTTCTTGTCTAGATTTTTCTGATCTGCTCATGACTAAAAACTTGTGCAAAAGGATTAGGAGTAATACTTTCCCTTAGTCTAAGACTATGATAATCCCAACGAGATGAGAAAGTTTTGAGATATTGAAATGTACTTTGAATGCACTGAGATATACTAGTGGTTGGCTTTTTTCTGCAGAAACATCTTTTATCTCCCAGTCAGCAAATCCTTCAAAAATTTCATATTGAGGAAAAGTGTCATTTGGTGCATAATTCTCGTCAAACCTGTGCAGAAAAGATGCTTCTAATTCCTCAAAAATGTCTGGGATTTTTAGAGATAGAATGTATTTCTCTACTTTAGGCTTAAAAGGAATAGTTTCAAGATCTAAAATTTTTGCTCCTGTGAAAATGCTGAGAGAAAAATCAATCCCTCCAATAAGTTGATAAAAATTCAAAACCTTTAGGATCCATATCATTTTTTTAGTATATTCACTAGACCATAGATCTAAGAGACTTCTGAAAAATAACTTTACTTTCATATTAGGCAAAGGATATACCTTTACCAGTTCAACATCTAGGCCTAAAGACATACCTACATTCTTGGATTGCCAAGCTTGGCATTTTCTGATCCAAGTGTTTCTTCTCAGTCTCATTCCCACAACTTTCTTGATTTCTTCTGCAAGATGGCTTGCATGTCCTTCAAGCAATCCAAATATGTCAACAAATGTATAAAAACTATCACCCTATGGTCCTTTTCCTGGAATGGTAAAACATGAACCTGGACAAGTCATGAATGCTTTATTCATATCCCTAGTTAATGAATCTGTCAAATAATTTGAATTCCCTAATCCATTCGACTTCAAAATCAAACTGTTGGAACCAAATATGCTATGCAATAATTCTTCCTTTTGAAATTTGTCTTGATATCTTGGAAGATAAAAAATATTTGAAATTCTTGGAGTTTGTTCGTATTAATAATTTCATAGGTGTAAGGTATAACTCAAACCTTTGTATCCCATTGAATATAGCCAGTGTTTCTTTTTCTGCTATAAAATAATTCTTCTAGCTGGGTGTGAATTCACCTGATGCATAGGCACAGAGTCTTTCTTCACCTTTCTCCCTTCATTCAAAAAGAACGGTTGCCCAAAAATTTAAAGAAGCATCAGTTTGGAGTATAAGCAAACCATCACCTGGTGGTTGGAGTTTTGGCAATTGCTGACATTCTGGTGTCAATTGTTTGATTGTTGTTGTTGCTTCTGGTGACCATCCCTCTTTGATATGTTTTCTGATTGGAGTTGTTTTCTCTGTCAATCTTGGGATGTACTTGTGAATGTAATTCAGGACTCCTTAGAACCTTTGAATTGTTTTTGTATCTTTCAATTTATCTGGAAATTGGGTTAATTTAGTCAACACATGTGATTGCATCTAAATTGCACCATTGACTACATGAATTCCCAAAAAATCTATATTGTATTGAAATAAAGTAATTTTTCTTTTTGATAAAACTATGGCATGCTACTGAACTTCTTTTAGAAAAATCTCTAAATGCTCTAAATGGGTTTTTACATCTGGACTATGAATAAGAATGTCATCAATATATGTAACAATAAAATCATACTTGGCAAAAATGAAATCCATTCTTTGTTGGAAGAATGCAGGGGCATTTTTCAAACCAAAAGGAACAACTTTCCATTGGTAAAATCCATTAGGACAAATAAAAGCAATTTTATGCGGGTCTTCTTTCTGTATTTGAATCTGATAGTATCCAGACTTCATATCAAATTTGTTGAATACTTTGCTATGTTGTATCTTTTGCAATATGGTTTCTAGCCTTGGCAGTGGATAATTAAAACTCTGAGTGATTGCATTTAGAGGTTTGTAATTTATCACCATTCTAGGTTTACCCCTAACTATCTCAGAATGATTTCTTACCAGAAACACTTAACAAGAATAATGCAACTCACTTGGATCGATGGGCTGCATTTCTAACAATTCTTTAATTTGTCTCTTTCTTTCTTGCTCGTCTGAAGGAGTTCAAGGAATCAGTTTCCCTTTGACTCCATTATCATGCAAAGTCACAATCTCTTGCATTGGACTTTCTACTACCCAAAACTGTTGTGGATTTTCTAAACAACTTTTTAGAAGTCTGTTATGGATAGCAGTTTGTTCTATAGACCAATTGGGATCTATGCATGCCATTTGTTTTGATTTAGATTCCGCTCTTGATTCATAGATTTGCAAAACTTCCTGTCAATCATCAGAATCTTTTAACGGCTTTCTGGCTCCTACCCTTTTCTAGCTATTTTCATGTCTTGCTTCTGAATTTGCAATAAACAATCTAGGTACAACAATAGCCTTATTTTTTAGGTTTATAATCAGCTTATCTTGGCTGATTATTACTGGAAGCATAGAATTTAAGAATGGCATTCCCAACATTAAACTACCTGAGGGATCAAAATGTTGTATTGTAGAAATCTTAACTATACTCCCCCAAACTTTTAATGGAATATTGTATACATAATGAGTTAAACTCACATATCCTCCTATGATTTCAGACACCAGTATATTTTGCAATGGTTTCCACAGAGATTTAAACAGAGAAGGTCTAGCCAAATTGTTCGATCCACCGGTATCTATGAATGCATCAATAGATATCCATTCATTTTTTACTTGAACTTGAAACGGGATATAAATAAGGCTATTAGTCTTGACTATCCTTTTTAACAAAGTATTTTCTTCTATCCTATTGATCTCTAGTTTTAGAAGATTGGTGGAGGCTATGGTTCTTTTCTAAAATGGATAGAAAGAATTTACTTCTGGAAAACGTAACACAGATTGCTTACCTTTTTGTTCTGACTGCTCTGACTGTGAACTTTCGGATTCATCTTCTGAAACATCTATTGTTTTGCTAGAGACTTCAATGTCACTTTATTCCTCACTTTCTTCTTCTTATTCACTGTAATGGAGCTCTTCTGAAAAATCATCATTTGAACAGGATAAACAGATATTCATCTTCTGGACACACTCTTCTTCTTCTGCATCTGATATTTTAGTCAAAATATATACATCTAAAATATCATCTTCTGATTCTACTATAGACCAATCATCTTGAAATTCTTCTATATCTATACAAGCTTTAAGTCTACTTGATGAATTTTGCAGGCACTTTCGTGTGAAATGTCTTTCCTTTTTACAAATGAAACAACAATTATTGTTTCTTGGTTTTGATATTTTCTTCAAAAATTTGTACTTTCGGAACGGCTTTCTTGGGTTCAAGACTCTCTTGGGTTTAAATCTACCATACCTCTTTGTTTTCTTTTTCTTTTTGAATGGTGTCCATGGTAGCATGATTTTGTAGACATCTGAACTAGGTGTGATTTCATGCGCCTTCTTTTGCCAGCATAAGTATCTAACTTTCTCCGTGATTCTGAAAAGAAGGTCAACCCAATAAATTTGATCTAGTCTTTTGTTCTGTACATCAAGATATTTCATAATGAGGTCTCCTAGATTGCCTAGTAATTTTGACAAAAAAGAAATTTTTTGAGCCACAACATTTGAGAGATTAGCTTTGAAAACCTTAGCGATGAAATCTCTACTGAATTGATCAAAGTACTTCAAATCTTTTAATTCCATTCAACTAAGATCTATTATAAATTGTTTTTTCTCATCAACTGGTTCTAGTATGAACTATGTCTTTAGCAATAATTCTAATGTAGATAGTCCAGCTTCCATGACGGCTCTTCTCTCTTCTTCTGACTGTCCCATCCACCAATCGTAGACTATACCAATCATTCGTTTTTCTGCTATGACCATAATGGATACATTATCCAATTTTTTTGTAATCTACATCTAATACAGAACACCTATCCAAATCCAGATTGATTCTCCAGGGTTTGAAGAATTATCCAAATCTAGAATATAGACACTTGTATTGGCAGCATACATTTCTTCTTCAACACATGGATACTTATTCACTTCTTTCAGGATATGAGCCTTTTTCTGGTTATTTATGAATGGCAAGATAAAAGAAGGAAATTTTCGAGGTAGCTTGATCAAGGGTCATCACTTCTTTCTTTGAAACAAAATGTTTATCTATTTTATATGCTTCCTTTTTTTCACTAGTTAGTTTTCCAGTGTTTTTTGAAGTGGAATCTTCTGCACTAGTCGTAGTTACTGCTTCTTTTGATTCTTCTTCTTCTTGATCCCAATAATTGGGTGCACTCATATCTATCTGAAACTTAGGAATTTCTTTGGCCTTTTTCTTTTGTCTCCTTCTTCTTCTTTCTTCCTTTTCTATCTTTTCTGATTATTGCTCATCATAGAGCAATTTCAGATTAGCATTTATCAAATCTGCTTGTTTGCCTAAGTCATCTAGAACATCTTCAGTGTGTGAAAACCAAGTGTTTAGATAGTTTCCTATCTGGTATACCTGGTCCATATCATTTGGATTTTGTGAATTTTGTTCTAGTAAAGGAGCACAGTCAACTCTTGTTGCTAGCTGTCTAGTATTGGATGAAGAAGTACTAAATTTTGTTTTAGGCGGCCATTTTCCTCCTTCTACAAATCTCTGATTTGCAAACTGGAATTCATCAATAGGTGGAGTATGACTAACATATGTTCGAAACATCTTATTTACAGCAAAGAAAGGCTTTTCTTCTGGTATGTACAATTGATTTGTACACAGCGGTATGCTAGTGGAAGAACTGGCTTCATCTAGTGAAGGAATATTACGATAAAAAGATTTTCTACCACTAACAGGAGGTTGTTCATTTTCTTGAATTGCTGGTAACACATGTTTTTCTGACATGATTATAGGCCGAGGTACTTTTGGTCAGTCTAGAAGAATTCTAACACGACCATCTGATACAGAAATTCTTTTAATATTGCTCTTTGAACTATCTGTAGATGCCAGAGATTTATATTGGATATACCAGTCAATAGGCAAAGCTTCTTTGTCATAATCAAAACCTTCTACTTGAGCATTGCTCACTCCTACAACAACACAATATTTTAAAATTGGTTGTCTTAATTTAGGATGTATAGTATTGGTCAGCTGGAAAGAGGTTTGGATTAACATAGATAAATATTCACTGTCTTGAACCATTTCTAGACCTTGTACTCCAACTAAAGCTTTCCAACAATCTTTTAAGTGAATATCAGACAAACTAATGGCATAATCTGGATAGATAATGCCATATTGACATCCTGAGGATAGATTTCCAAGTATTGTCCTGATCCGGGCATGATCATATATGTTATGTCTGGTGTCGAAGACTTCTGCTATACAAGGAGTATTGAGACCAAGACGGAATAATGGAGATAATCCAATTCTAATTCCCCCAAAATGAAAATAGGAGAATTTATTTTCAGAAAAATATTTTCGGAATTTTTTAATTTCATCTTCAGAAAACAAATTGAGATGAAAAATTTGTATAGATGGACCTGATATTTTTATCTTTAGTTCAACTTCTTTTAGCCAAACGTTTTTGGATGGACTAAACAAACATGGAACAGGGTAAACATCTTTAGAGCTCAAAATTGGTGGGTTCCAACTTTCTAGATCTTCAACCTTTTCATGGTAAAATTAGCCCTACATGGTGTACTTTGATCCATCTAGCAAATTATGGCTAGATGATCATGTTTAGTAAATTATGTCTAGATGATCATTTTTTGGTGATAACAACTGGGTATCATTGGTCATGGTCACGCTGGAGAAAGAGTATTGGTGTCTAATATCCATCAATGAGGGATGAACTAGCCATTCATGAGGAGATGATTGGTGTTGCTTCAGTCATGTATTACATATCAATCATATTGAGTTAAGTCAATCCCTTGGTCCTTGAGGTGTAGCATTTAGCTAGAAGGCATTGGTTGCAGGTTGATGATGTTGATGTGAGTGTGGTTGTTGATTAGTTATGGATATTGTGTTGTTGCTTGAAAGAGGATGGATGGTCATGTTGTTGACTGGTCATTATGTATTTTGTATATTCTATGTAATTTAATTGCTTGACAAATAATTAAATTATTTCAGCAGTGCAACAATAGCAAGGGTGGTTTTTTACCAAGAGGAGGTTTTCCACTAGAAATACCTTGTGTCCTCCTATGCATGTTTATCTGGTTTTTTATATGCCTCTCACATGTTTTTCTTTATGTGATCTAATATACTAATGGGTTAATGGATGCTTAATTCAGTAATTGGAAAAAGTTTGAAAAGTTAATAAACATTGTCGCTACTAATTCAACCCCCCTCCCCCACTCTCAGTAGTGAGAACATTTCCAAAGTTAACGTTACAAGGCATGATAAAGAAATGCATTAAATAAGAATAAAGAATTCAAAACATGAGAGTCATAGGAAAACCCTTATCTTTGATAGATTAAATTAGGCAATTGAGATTGGGATTTCCACTTTCCACCCAACCTTAGACACACTACAACCAAGCCTTTCTTGCAGTAGTCACCCCCAAGCTAGATTCCAAAGCTTTAGGATGAGTGCTTAATGAATTAAACCAAATATTCTAGTTGAAATGGGGACTTCAAATTACTATCCACCTCCAACCACCAACTCAACAATGGAATATAGAGGTCCACCGCCTCCACCCTTAAATAAACAATAGAATCCAAAGGTTATGCCTCCACCCTCAATCAACAAGGGAAACCAGAGGTCCCCAAGGTCCACCCTATAATTATTGAGGGAATATAGAGGTTGTGCCTCCACCTTCAATAAACAAAATAATTCAAAGGTTACATCTCCACCATAAAAAAAGCAAGGGAATCTAGAGGCTACCCCTCCACCCTCAAATTGACAAAGGAATCTAGACATTACTCCTCCACCCACAAATCAACAAGGGAATCCCATGGTTACACCTCCACCCTCAAATCAACAAGGGAATTTAGATATCATTATAACAAAGAAACCAAGAAAACAAGCATAGGGGAGCTAAATAACTCTCCTACCAAGAATCTAAGGATTAGACCTCCACCCAAGCTATTAAGGGAATCTTAAGAAAACCATATACACCCACTAAGCTTACAGGGAATCCATAGGCTACTCTCCTGACCTGAGAGCTATTATTTCACTTGATAATTTTCAACCAAAGAATGGATATATTCCCCTACATTTTGGTAGAATCACAGAGTTCTCCTTGTCTTGTTCTTGCTCAACAGTTCTCTCTATGCATTCTTTGTGTCTTTATTTGTATCATTCTTCAGTACTTCTCAATGTGTGTCCATGCTCTCTTGTGAATTCCCTCATATATTCTAATCCTAAAATGTCTTCCTTCCCCCAAAATGGTTTTCCTTTCGTCATGTTGTTGCAACCATTTTGGTTGTGTGGGAAAACACCATTGTAGCCCCTCTTCCTTCTCATATACAATGATTATGTCATATCTAGATGGTGGTAAGAATGTTGTTGATTTCTCCATCCCCCATCTTCTTTTTAATTTTTTCCTTCCTATCTTGTAATTTTTCCAATGTAGGCATGGTTATTATATCCTTATTTCCTACTCCATTAACTTGTAAAACCAATCCATTTATGGAAAACCTACCAACCTTCAATGGCTTTCATGGAACAAGTCAAGCTTCCTTCAAATCCAAAGAAACCTCCTTCCTCAAACTTTGGAATCAGTGTCTTGATTCTCAAGACTTTTAATTACAATCAAAATATAGGAAATATTTACAATGAAGGGGGGTTAGCTTGTGCTATCACAATAACATTATGGAGGATTTGAAGAAACCTAGAGAAAATGTGACAGTATATGAGATGAGTCTGATTCTTCAACAAAGAGATATGATAGTTCAAACTTTGATGCCAACTACTCCAATGAGTAAATTTGACTCTATAGCTTCCAATTCTAGAAAAAAAAATATTAGTTGCAAAAACTAAGGCTACATAGCCTGAAAAGGTTGTAAATAAAGCAACAAGTATTGGAATCCATTTATGATCATAAACACCATTGTTCTTGCTCAAATTTGAGATTTTTAATTACAATGTGCATAATTTCATAGCAGATTTTGGTGCTTCGACTAACATCATGTCATCATATGTGTGCAAAAATATAAACACTAATCCAAAAAAAAATGTGAAAACCATACAATTGGATAGATATGAATTACAATTAGTCAGTGAACTCAATAATGTACTCATTCACTTGTCATCAAATCGAAGAGTACAATAATTAATCGACATCGTGGTAGTGGATATAATAGAAGCATATGGACTTCTTTTGAGTAGACATCGGTCCAACAAACTTCAAGGTTATTTTTGTTAGTCTCACATGTGGCTCCCTAATAAGGGGAATAAAAATCAAATAAGAGTTTCCACTAAGCCACACATAATGTTGACTGTGACTGAATTTGAAGGTCCTAATGAACAATCAAATTTGTTTAGGAAACATAGGGGAATTTATTTCTTGAATCAGAAATTAATACTAAACAAATAGTCAAAACTCCTTCCATGTTATGTGATTGGTACAAATGGAAACTATATTATAGATGTAAATAATATCAGTATAAATAACCATAATCTTGTAAACAATAGTAGTATTTGGACTCTATATTATGATAGGTCTAAAATGTAAGATGGATGGTGTAGGTTCCATCTTGATGGACCCTGAAAAGAACAATACACTCATTTATTGCTACCTAGAGCTCAAATGTACCAAAAACATGATAGAAAATTAGGCACTAATTTTTGGGTTAGAAAACACGATTGCTCTAAAGGTAGAATCCATGAAGTTAATTGGTGATTATGAAATAATCAATACACAAGTGCGTAATAAAATCCATTGTTTATCACCTCATTCGAAAAACTACCAACAAGAAGTATGGCATCACATGTCTACATTTAAATATTTTAATATCATTTCATTGCCTAGGATCAATAATGCTGCAGCTAACAAATTATCAAATGTAGTAGCTTGTTTCACTCCTCAAAGGGACATTTTTTCTATTGAAATTGTTTATAAACCCGCAATCTTTGACGATGTAACTAAATTCCATGTAATGATGATGAATAGATACCGTAGTTCCTCAGCAACTCACACATATTTAAGGATGTGGGCAATGATGAAGAAGAGCTTGACAAGTATCTAATGGATCAAAATAAGTTGTGGAGAGGAAATCTTATGCGCAAAGGTGTGGTTACATTAGAAATTTTATGTGATTTTTAAAATAATTTTATAATGACTCCAAACATAAAGATGAGTAGCTCAACATTGATGCATGATCAGAGAAATATTGGCACAAATAAAGGTCCCATGCTCATCAATGCATGTTGCACTTTGGTTAAACATTGATGGTTTATACTGTTGTTCAAGAAATATTGAGATGTTTTTGAATGGACATATGATGATATTAAAACCTATGACAATTGTATTATTCAATATGTGAACCCTATTGTTGGGTTGTTATGTTCTTTCCACGACTAGCCCCAATAGTTAATTCGGGGGGTTAGAGGGGGGGCGGAGCCACCCTTCATTGCACCGATGTGCAGCGGGGGGGTTACAGGGGGGCGGAAGCCCCCATGTTGGGGAGTTTGAGGGGGGTGGTAGTTCCCCTCTACAGGGTCTAGGGTACCACCCCGGGAAAAAAAAATTGGACCCTATATTAGGTGGGTGGACCTACCTATGGTTTTGTGCATGGTTTTGGGCGCGATGGTTTTCGGTCCATGGTATTTTGTAGATCCAGTCAAAGGAAATATGGTTATGTTCTAATCTTGGGTTAATGGATTGGGGTTTATGGAGGCTTTGGCAAGTATATATATGTATTATAACATTGAAAGGAATGAAATGAAAAATCAATCTAGTAGTCCTGATTTTTGGATCCAGGGGAAAATCTCTGCGTATATTTATTTTATGTTTTATGCTCTCTCCATTGTTTATTTTTTATTTTTTAGAATTAGTATGCAAGTAATTTATGTATGGGGTTGAAACCTACACCTATAAAAGAGGGTGTTCACCATTTCAACAAAAGCTACAAAATGTAAATCCAACCTTATAACCACTTATGTAGAAAGAAATAAAGAATATATTGGAGGCCAAGATTATCTTCAAAGTCTTGTCACGTCCCATAATTGTCATATTTGATATAGTTTTTTGCCCGGGTGTTACCTTATTTTACCCCCTTGTTTTACCAATTTTGACCCATTTACCACTCATCTTTTTTATGCAACAATGAAGAATTGGTAAAATCTTAGTTTAATCAAAATTTATTCCTATGTGTATTATTTACAAATCTTGTGATTTATATGAGTCGCTAATGGAAGCTATGTAGTTCTTACACCAGTAGTACAGTTCCTGCAGCCATTTAGGATTTGACAAATTGGTGAACTTCGGGGAGAAAATTGGGACATGATTTGTGTTCACAATGATTTTTTCATGATACTACATGAGTCAGAACACACCCAGGTCATACAAATGGATATCTCAAAGCTAATTAATGCTTTGCCCTAAAATTCATAGCAATTTTCAAACACCAAACTTCCTCGTCAATTTGTGTGCAGAAGAGGGAAAATCTAAAATTTTTGGGACATGGGTTTTGTTTCCATTATGGAAAGTTGAGTAAGAAGTGGAATGTTTTCCAAAATTCACCATGATCTGTGAGACATGAAAGGCTCTTTGAGGCATATTTGTTTAAAAAACATAGTTTTTTATAATTCTAAGATCACGTCGAGATTCCATTCCACACTCTTATGTTGTTGGATTAAGTTCTAGGTGTCGTTGCCCTTTGGTCAATTGGATTTTGAGAATTTGGTTTATAATGCAAAGGAAACAAAGTTTTTTTTATTTTTTTATTTTTTATTTTATTTATTTTTTAATTTAAAGGCTTGATGCCATGTTATTTCCTTATTTTACAGTGTATTTGATGCTCATATTGACTATGTGATTTAAGTATTTTGTAGAGGGTATGTAGATTGGTTGGGGCCACCAACCAGCTCGACACCTCTCTTACTAGTCTGTTTATTTGAGTAGTTTATTTATCTGCTAGAGGATTGAATATTTTATATCTTGGTGTGTCAACTATTATGATTTATTTTCAAGGTTTCATGATTCTGTGTGCTTGAAATTTATACTCTGTTTTGTTTCCAGTCATATAGCTCTTTAACTTGTGTTTTTTTCATATCCAGATTTGGGAATTCTCAGCCATGTGTGCCAGATTTGAGCTTATACTTGGATAAGGAACTTGAATTGTATCACAATATTTTGTATATTAATAATTCTTGAAAAGAACAGTAATTTTATTTGCATATATTAGATTGAGGCTTGATTCAAACTATAACCCTAGTGCAAAGTTAAGGTTTTAATTGGAACCGATAGTGGAGAGTGGATTTTGAATGCAAACTCTGAGTCAATATTTGATTCATTTATATTATTGTGGGAACATGTTGGGTATGTGTTAGATTCTTTGCATGAATTGAGGACCCACTAATAGTTGGATGAACCCAAGGATGGGGGAGGACACAAAGATGGCGGGAGGACCAGCCCATGGTTTTGTGCATGGTTTTGTGTATGGTTTTGGGCATGATGGTCTTCTTCCCATGGTATTTTGTAGATCCGTTCAAGTGAACTACACTTATGTTCAAATCTAGGGTTAATGGATTGTAATGTTGAAAGAAACGTAAAATCAATATGGTAGTCACGGTTTTGGGATCTAGGGGGGAATATTTGTGTATATTAGTTTTATGTTCTTGCCATTATTTATTTTTCTATTTGAAGAATTTGTTTGCAAGTAATTTATGTACATGGTTAAAACCTACATAACAAAGTTTGCATAATTTGTTATTTTGATTGTTTGGTTTATCAAGTTTGCATATTCTTGTTCTCAATTGGACCCACATATCCTACACTTCTAATCGTTGGAACAATGGTTTAGACTTATGCACTTACAATATTTGATGAACAATGATTGCAGAAAAGACTATTGGATGAAGGAGGTTTTGATATTTTGAACCATATACTTGTAGCTTTGTTTTGAATAATTATCTACAGGACATTGGATTTTAATTTTAAGATTAAAAATTTATTTTCTTCTCGAAGTTGTCTCTCACACCAACATTATTAATTTAAGCATTTCCAACATGAAGATCAGATTTGGAAGATATGACATTTGTTAGAGAGTGGATGCAAGTATTTTTGACAATTTTAGGACACAGAGTGGTTATCTCCTATCCATACACATAGTGTTTACTCATATAGTTGATGCATAAGGTTTTGTTGATTACACTTTAGGAAAATTTAAACCATATATTTAGTTGCATTACTTATACACCTAGATGAGTGAAGAAAGAACCAAAGTGCGGGATTTCTAGCTAGTGTTTATTGATTTCTTTGGCTTGAGTATTTTTTTGTGCTTGAGAAGTACATGAACTATCTAGGGTTTTCATTTTTGTGTTTCCCTTTTTTATGAAAGAAATATTTATGTTTGATTTACTTAGTGAGTTAGGGATTTAATCCTTAGATTTCCGATAAGTTAGTAGCTAGGGCATGCAATTCAATAGTTAGGGTTTTCTATTTAAATTATCAATAGGTAGGGCTTATTTTCAATTGATTAATAATTAGGATTTGCTTCCAAATGATGGTGATTTGTAGGATTAGTGCTTGAAATAGTTGGGGTTTTTTCTAATGAAGGTTATTTGAGTGTAGGATTAGAATAGGGAATTGACAAATACAAGAACTCAAGGTGTGAGTAGTTTCTAGAAAAATTAGGGTTTTGTCTTGCAGATTCCCGAAGTCTTTGTCTGGCATTTCCACTATTGTGCCTTGAAGTCCATGGACCTCAGATTAAAAATACAATTTTGTTTCATTAATATACCATATACTACACCCAACATTTTGGCATCATTTCTAGGGAGGCGCTTGAGGGATTGAACTTGGTGACCTACTCCAATTGGTTTTCTTCTTTACCTATTTATTATTGCAAGTTTTTTCATTTATATCCTACACATTTTGTTTATATTTTTAAAGGGTTTTAATTTATAAGGTGATGTAATAATCCCTCATATACTCCTTCCTATGATGACATAATATACCAACTAGCTTGTTGAGAGTAGGAAAATCTTCTAATGAAGAGTTTTAGGCTAATATCATATGTAGTCGCTGAGATACTAAAATATTCCAATGGAAAACTCATGAAGGATTCACTTAAGTGGTGTTATAAAAACCACCAATTTCATTAAGTAGTTGATAGGAACATTTGAAGGAGGAGTCCCAAAGAAGAATATATATAATCTCTTCTATTTCGGGAAGAAATGGAACACATTGTTACCTTTGAATTCCATATCAGAGCCCTAGGAGGAGTGGCATAAATGCACATCATTCCCCCATATTCTCTACCAAATTTTCATGGTTTGCAAAATTAAGACCCAAATACATTCTTATTTGAGTTTGAAGTACTTTATAGAGGATATGATTATTGTACTAGTGCTCAAAGGTTGAAAGTGTTTCCTCTTACTCTAAAAATGGCATCTCTCTAATCGTTCATGAGCCTTGGTGGGAAATGCATTCAAACGTGGGAAGACATGAAGAATGTATTCTTGAAGAAATACCAAGAATACGACAAGGCTAGTGAAGAATTTTCTGGATGACACAAGGCAAAGATGAAAGTTTGGAGGACTATGTGGAGTGATTTTGATAGAACCTTCAAAAATAAAAGTATAAACAATTGGAAAAAGAGACCTTGAAAACACTCCTACTCAAAGGAATCAAAGAATAATTTTTATAACTCTTGAATCTAATAGGAACATGTCATGTTTTTCACCTACCATATGATGATGTTCATGAATTATACATTAGGTATTCAAGAGGAAACTCCAAGGCTGGTAAGAATTATTGAGAAATTTCCTCTCAACTTTTGAAATATGCTACAAGAATAGTAGTTACAGGTGCTTCTCTAAATTCACAATTGTATGGTTAGCAGGAAGAACAAAAGCAGGTTAAAATTGTAGAATCACTCCTCAGATTTTTCTCTGATTGTATGAAGAAGCACTCCCTTAGTGATTTTCCACTTAGTAGCTTGATGGTTTGTGGTATTTGTGAGGATAATCACTCAACAGATCATTTCCTATCACTATCAGGATTACTAGAAGTATTCAGGGAATCAAGTAGGGAATCAAATCAAATACTAGTTATAAATCAAAACATATTACCATTTTATCCTTGAACTAATGTATATTTACCTCAACGGGTTCCTCAAAAAATTTATAATCTAGCAATTCCATGAAAAGCTTTTAGTCCTCCTATGATTCAATGCCCAACCCTGTGGCCACAGTGGCCCTCTCGCTCAAATCAAATATTCTCGCAACCTCAAGGATGGTTTGGAACCTCCTCTCAAGGGTAGTTACCAATGCAAACTTAATTTCTTGAGTCACAAAAGCTGCAATCCACACCCAATGTACTACCGAATCATCCTCCTCTACAGTCTCAACTACCTATGCAACAAAACCCTAACCCTAATTTTAATAGGTTGCATAGAAATTTAGAACGCTTAGTCTTCCTACTCACTCCCTTATCTAATGTAATCATATCTTTAAGAGAGGAGAGATGAGTGAATTTAGAAACTTCCCTTATTACCATAGAGCATTTACCCTAGGAATATAATTTAATCCAGAAACCATTAGAGGGACAATATATAGTTGGAAATTTTTCTAAAATTGTCGTTAAATCCCATGAATAAAACCATAGAATTTCCCTTGACCACCCTTGAAAATTTGAAGACCATATGTTTGAGCCTAAGATCGAGGAGCTCTCTTGCCTCTCAAAGATCAGTCATCAAACTATGGAAAACCTACATAAAGGACATCATGCCAACAATTTTTAATGATTTGGAGAACCATGAACATATAGACTATATCAAAGCCTAGTTCTAATAAATCATCGCCATGAAACCTTCCTCTATCATTAGATAGTTCTTGGTACCATATCAATTAAAGAAAATGATTTATCATACTTTGATATGCGTTGAAGTTTATTTCTTAAAAGTATGTGTGCGTATATTTAGCATTTTTTTATTTGCATGGTTATATTGTTAGTACTCCTACACTTGAAGGAGATATTCCTGATTATGAGAATGATTTTTGGCAAAATCACATAGAGAATCATTTGTTGATGCGTTTCAAACCAACTAGTGTGGTACATCGTCAGGACAAGTTGAGGAACAATTTTGAGCGATCCGTTAAATAGAGCATGTAGGTCCTTCAATGGCTATATGAACAGGCAACAGTTAAAGAGACACTTAATAGTTATAATATATATAAATAATTATAATAATAATTATTATTATTGTTAATTTTTTTTCTTTTTTTTTCCTTTTTTTTTATCCTCTTGAATTTTAGGTAGGCTACCATAAAAACAATAAAAAAAATGTCATCTAAATATAAAACAGTTACCACAAGACTCTTGAAACTGCAATTCCCTAAGGCACTGCTATTGAAAATTTTGTTATGAACTATTGTGGTATGTCTTGACAGACTCACAATACATTGTTAATGCCTTATATTTTATAAAGTGACTTTGTTTGTTGATTAGTTTGTTTTTCTCAATGGATGAGATCATCCATTGGATCAGTTAGGGGGATTTTCCATTGTTATATTTATTACTTACCATTCATAATCCAAAAACCCTAACCCTAGCATAGTCACTCGAATAAGTTGTTATCAAAGAAGTATTTTCAAGTTTCTCTTAGAAGGAATTGTTTAAAGGCCTCCTATGATGGACCACTGTTATAAAATCTTAATTATATTTCATGAGAACCTTACCATGATTAAATTGAGGAATCTTTCAATCATTATCTGAGATGCATATTATACATTTAATAGCTAATATTTAAGGTTATTGTGGATGATGTTTCTCATGGACTAAAAATAATTATTTATGTGCCTGATAAATATAAAATACTCTTGTACCACCCAGCTTCCTTGCACTTTAAAATTTTCCAATGAGTAGTATACATTATCTCAAATCTTTTGACTAATATATAATAATAAAAAGGGAATTACTGATAAATATAAGAAAACCCACTAAGGTACTAAACAAGCTTGCTAGCAGCGAGGCTATTCTTGTATGGTACCAAGGAAAATCCACCAGGGTATTGAACATTCTTGATGGAAATGCAAATATGTCAAGTAAGAGATATGGAAAACACAAATTGACACACTTAAAACTAAAAAACCTTGGTTCACATTCTAAAGCAATCATCATTAAAATTGAAGCTATGAAATGGAATTTATACCTCTTGCAGAATGGATTTAAGATCCTTCTTATATGGTTCTTTCAATTTATATATTTTAGAAATAAGTAGGCTTTCATGGACATGGTACCCTTAGTGAAAGTGATTCACTGTGTTTGAACAAGAGAAGCTTCAACTATACACTTAGATAATGGTAGGATGATCATCCTAGGAAGGTATCATTCTGACATCTTTCTTTATCCCTAATTGCATCCATCTTTAACACCATCGCTTTCAAATTATGTCACTTTTTTTTATAATGAGGATATTGAGGTGAAGAACTACTGACTAATGTTGCTCCTGAGATGCATGTGGAAACTTTGATTGTTGACTATTTCATTCAATGATAAAACTATCCCTGTAGTGGCAACATTGTTAGCATTCCCATGGTAGTCTTCAGATCAAATTTTCTTGGGAATTAGTCTTAATGAATGAATAATCCAATACAAAAATAAACCAACATGCATTTAGTTTTCTTTCAAAACAACCAGATCTAGCAGAGCAACTTTTGTTTACACAAATTTGTAGGAACATTACTGTGAGTGCAACTGCATACTTTCTCAACATTGTATTAATGTTCAAGGAGGTGTTTCAAGGACTATTATGTAGATTTCCTTCCTAGTCAATAATAAAGCTATGCAATGCTTCCTAGAAAAGATTAACTTTCTTCGTAATTTTATCTTTGATTATGCTTAGATTGTTAAAACCATATAGGATATGGTGAAGAAGTATGTAATATAAAAATGGGATAAAGTGGAAAAGAACATATTCTCTTGTATAAAGAAAGCTATTACAGACACACCTACTTTGTACAACCCATATTTCAGCGAATATTTTTTTCTCTACACTTTCGCTTATGATACTTCTCTCATCGTTCTTCTTACACAAACGAATGATCACAATAATGAGAATCCAATATATTTCATGAGAGCTAGCCTTCAAGGACCTGAAATCAACTATCTCTCCATTTAAAAACAAGATTATGTAGTCTACAAGGTGGTGAAACAATTTCATCCCTATCTCTTAAAGAATCATTGTATTATCTTTGTGCTGCACCTAGTAGCCAGATGATTATTTGTTCAGCAAGAACTAGGTGAGAGAAGAGCAAACTGGATGACTAGTTTGTAGGAGTATGACTTAGAGTTCAAGCTAGCAAATACAATCAAGGGCCATGATTTATGTTGGCTAGTAGCAGAAGCAGTAGATTCAAAAGAAGAAGATCCGTCAGGATGGGAGCATGAAATTGAAATGTATAATGTTGAGCAAGCTTCCTCCACTACCATCGCAAAATCTTGGTACATCAAAAAGAGGGCACTCAAACTCAAAGAATTATCTTATCAGTTGGTGCATGGGGTGATTTTCATAAAGAACCATAACATATATTTTCTCAAATGCTTGGAAGTGCACAATTCAGAGAAAGTATTGCATGATCTCCATGACAGACTAGTTGAGGGACACATTGTGGGTGAGACAACTGCGCACAAGGTTATGCGGGCTGGTTTCTATTGGTCCACGTAATTCAAATATGACCACGCCTATGTCTACAAGTGTCTAATCTATCAAAATTGTGTGAACCGAGGAAAGAAGTCAATCGCCCCATTGCAGCCTATTGAAGACGAAGAAGCATTTCAACAATGGGGCCTAAATGTGATTGGTGAGATTTTTCTGCACTCATCAAAGCAACACCACTACATTCTCACTGCTACTGACTACTTCATGTAGTGGATAGAAGAAGTTCCACTGAAATAGGTGAATGATCATGAATTCATCAACTTTCTTAAACAGAACATCATCTCCAGGTTCGACATTCCGAATTTACTTGTTTTTTACAATGTATTTTCCATCATTAAGATTATATGATTTTGCATTGGAAAATGGAATTTTATTTAAACATTCATATAACTACTATCCATATGGAAATGGTATTGTTGAGACTACAAATAAAACCCTCATCGGCATTATCAAGAATACGATTTTTATTGAACAAAGGAATTGGCACTCCACTTTGGTGAATTCCTTATGGGTTGGCTGAGTCAATCCAAAAACTTATCTAAATATGTTTCTTTACTTCCTGGTGTATGGAAAAGAAGTCATCCGACCCCCAAACATATACTTTCTTGCCCTTCAACTTTCACAAGAATCCCAGGGCAAGTCGTGCTTATTGTTTCAGTGTAGGATAAACACCCTTCACAAGCAGCAGGAAGAAAGGAAAAAAGAAAAATACTTTTTTTCTCTTCACTAAAGTTGTATGAAGAGGTGATTCGATAAGACGTTTGTAGGGAAAAATGAATTTGGTGTCAGTGACCTAGTATTCAAGTGGGACAAAGCCCACGAGGACAAAGGAAAACACACTAAATGCCAATTCATGTGGATTGAATTGTTTTCTACACACAGAAAACTTGGCCAACACACATTTTGTATGCAATCACTAGACGGGAAGATTGACTCTCTTTCTGTTAATGGCCAAGACTTAAAACATTAATTTCAATGATGATCTAGGGTTGTGCCCTACCCTATGTACATAGTTTCTTTTTTTGCTTGTTTGCTTGTTTGGTCTTGTCATTGTGTTTTCATTTATGTAAATATGTGTCGTGAGTGAACGTGTTTTTTGGATTCTTTGTGTGTAGCCGAATTGAAAAGAATCTTGTGACACCACAACATTAGGATATCTTTTGGTCCAACGTCTTTGTGTTTATTAAATATTTTGATCGATTAAGTTCTGACAGAAAATATGATCTGTCCGTAAGGATATTTTTGTTCAAATGATGATACCTCTATCTATTCTAAAAACCTTATGCCACACTCGGTTTTTTTATGTTTCGATGTTTTCACACGTATCCAATGAGTAGATGAGGAGAAACAAAAAAAAACTAAATGAGAAAACCTAAATCATAGGTCTTTATATGATTCTCTGAATGAAAAACCTCTCCTGCTCTCAATAATACTCCCTGAAGAACTAAGACCTTGCGCAGAAGAGTCAACCAAGTGAGAGAATTTGGAATTCTACCAGTGTGTCACCAAGTGTTGTCACTACTACAACACCCACCAAAATTTTAGCCTACATCAAATTTCAGAGCCTACCTTGGTCTTTTATAGTGTCATCGCAAATATTGAAATCCATTCCATGTGTTTTTTCTATGTGCTTTGGTACCTTTTTCTAAAAAGGAAAAATGGCATACTTTTGCATGTCAGTTGTCACACAATGTGTATAAGCTTATTTTGGTGGTTTCAAGGGGTTATCTTTGTGAAGATGATTTGATCCTACCATGTTAGTATATGTTGCAATCTTTCCCAACATTTTAAGCAATGTCGCACAAGTGTCATCACGATCGTCGCAAAGTGTACCTTTAGTGTCGCACTTGTCGTAGGTCATTGCAAAGTTGTTGCACTGAGGGCAGTTTTTTGCTCATGTCTGTTGGGTTATCTATGTTGTATGTCATTAAGTGTTCTAAGTGTGTGATCACAGTTGAGTCTTATCTTTGTTCACATCAGCTTCATCGATCCCACACTTAGTCAAATTCTAAAAAAAACTTCTGACCAAGCAACTTAGCCTCATTTGGACTTCCTCAACTGCGCATTTTACAGTTCCAAACCTCAAGATGAAAACCTCCTCCTTGACTCTAGGTGATTCAAATTTCTTACCTCCCAAGACTATGCACTATCCATTTCTAGTGGTCAAGCCTAGACCTTGGCCTCCAGAATTGCGCAGTCTAGCCCTCCAACCTAGATCTACCTACATATTATGCAGTCTCTAAGCTCTTAAGCTACGTAATTACACAATAACTAGGTCTTATATGCCTCCCAAAACTACGTAATTGGCTTAAGCAATGCAAAACCCCTCATCCCAACTCACTGAGTCCCAAAACTGTGCAATCTGACTTCCCAGTGGCTTCAACTATGCATTGCGTAGTCTCAAGGCTCAAGCTTCACTCCTCACTCCCTAAGTTACGCAATTGCATAGTCACTGAGCCTCTCCCTCATCCTACAACTTGATTACAGCTCATTCAGTGGATCAAGATGCACCATCTTAGACTAGGAGTTTATTAGACTGATATCATCTCATCGTGACTAAATTGCAGATGCAGGTACTTTATCATAGCATGAAAGAGTGATGAAGAAGGATATGGAGAAGGGAAACATGTTGAAATACATATTTTTAGTTGATTATGCAAGTTGATCAATCAAGAGAAAGAAAAGGGACACAAGTTTGCGACCACAGCTCAAGACTTGATATCATTGAAAAGTCCTTACCTCTAAGCCATAAGGAGGTGGATAGAAGAGGATCCTCAAGAATAGATATAGAAAGGAGTAGCATAAGTGGTTTGACATTGCGATGTCATCAAGCACTCCATGCCATCAGTGTCATTTCATGTCATGTCATGAGTTCTCATATGCCACATCTTTATTATGGATTATGTAATTTTTTATTCAAAATGTATTGTAAAGTGGAAGTCCAAAGGACATATAAAAAATATGAATATTCATGTAAAGTTGAAAAGTTGTAGGAAGTCAAACAATCATGAGGGTAGTCAAAGAGTCACAAGGGAGGTGAAACATCACCCCATCGGTTATATATACACCCTCACTGTATGAGAAAAGGACTATTCACCTTGGCTCCTCCCGCAAGGCATTAGAGAGACAAGCTATTTCTTTTGGGGAGAAAGGAGTGGCTCTAATGCTCCACTATTGAATGATCCAAATTTAAACAGGAACGCAATAAAATACAAAGATAACCATATACATAAAGATGCAGTGGAAATAATGCTTCATTTCATTAATGGAAAATACCGAAATATGATTACAACCAGAAATAGAAATAAACCAGCTAGGGCGATGGTAGCTTATCTCTGAAAAGAGATGTGGCGGCTACATGCCTCTGAACTGTTCCGAACTGAGTTACAATGAGGCTCGAAGGCCTATTTATTGTTGAGAAACAATGGAAAACCCTTCACATCCCAAAACCTAACCGTAGAAGATGAAACGCCAAATTGTGGGCCTCGTTTGGGTAAATTGGTACATCAATTTCCCGGGGTCGTAATTTTGGCATACGATCTTCGTTTGACACATATCATAGCTCGTTAGAAAGATCTATCCGAGAACTACCACTTTGGGAAGGGAAACATTAGTCCATGGACCCATGTTGCCCCTAGATTTCCCAAAAAACGTCGTTTAGGGCCTCAAAACGGCTCCGGAAGTTCAGGACCCGAAAAAACTGCTAAAAATAGTAAATTGTGCTACAATTACGGAAAGTGAAAAGACTGAAAGAGACAATTGTGGCGGTCCAAATGGGATAGGTGGGTGACCACCAACATCCACCTGGATCAGTGTCTTATGTTTTCCCTTTCACCTTTAGGTTATAAATGACAAAGGACAATATGATTGTGGTAGCAGAACTTTCCAACTTTACCATTGCCCCTGGTATTCTACCTTTTCCAGGTTTCAAGTTTCACCTTGAAAATCTATGAAACAAGTTCCAAATTGACTTTCTTGGTGCTTTACTTTAAAATAGTGGCTATGATTCTTCATTTTTCTAGATTAAAGTTATGTTATTGAAACTAAAAACATGCTCCTTGTCAACATTTTTGTTGGAGATTTTGTTTAAGAAATATTACCTATTCATAATTCGAATGTTTTTTTTTGTATGTGGTTTTCAATTTGTATTAGTTTAGATACAATTTGATAGGATCGAATGAAATATATTATGTATTTATTACATGTTGTTATGAATATTGTCTTGGTTATGATAGATGAAGTTTGTCATTGTTTAGTGCTTGAAGAAGAAATTGTTATTTATTTTATTTTAATGATTTAGTAGTTTAAGTATTATTTATTAAGCTCGTTTGATTTGAGATAATTTGCATTGAATATGCTTTCTTGTAAATTGAGTGTTGGAAGAGAATATCAATAGAATGTTTGATCGTTGTATACAAAAAAACATATTTTTGCTTATATATATTGTGGTTTGGAAGTATACCATTTTTTTTTAAGTTAAATTGTTTGCTACTATGAGTTAATATTAATGTATATTGATTTGGAAAATGTATGTTTCATTTGGTCATAAATTGATTTTTCTCTTAACGTAATGCCCCACGTTAGTAAATCGATAAACGATGATGATAATGGAAAAATAAACGAAATGATAAAAAGCGCAAATATTAATAAATAAAATAATAAATAACAAATGAAAGATATTAATAATAAATAAATAAAATAGTAAATAAAAGAGACAATATAATTGAAGTACATAAGTAAAGTAATAAATAATAAAATGAAGTTTCAAATAAATAAATAAAAATAAACTTAAAAAATGATAAGAAGAAGTTACAAAAAATGAAAAGGTAATAAAATAACCAAAAGTCAAATTAGGCAATAGGTTGAATTCAGGAAAACTTAAGATACAAAATATAAGTTGGCATGATGACACATGGATTGTGTGTGTGAATTCTTCTTTCCGTTATTGTAACAAATTGTTCTATTTAATGGTTGGAAACGGTGATGAGAGACATTCCCTCCTTCTAGAGGAGAAACCTAGGAGAGGAGGATTCACTCATTGTAGTGATTGATTGAGTGCTCCACGGTGGCCACCTATAGAAAGACTTAGTATAGTTTAACTTACGGTGTGGAAAAAATTCATACATAAATTATTGTTGCAGTTAGTGGGATCTGAGTAATGCAACTAATCTAACATCTTTACTAAGGTGTATCTTTACTTTTCAAGTCGGTCTTCTCTTCTCACAGCCTTATAAGTTATATACCAATCAATTGAATATTTTTTTATGTTGATTATTAATCACATTTATTGATGTAAATAACTCACATCTTTTAATTTGTGTTCATTACAATGAAGATTTGAGGTTCTATAATATTTTTAAGTGAAGAATAAAACCTATACTAATAATAAATTACGTATAAATACCTTAGATTATGTGCTACCTAATATAGGTGAAGAGCAAAGAAGGTTCACAGTGCATGTATCAATAGTAATCTAGTATACCTATAATTTTATTTCTCTTCATGTCTATTCGTTCCTTGAATTCCAATAACATGGAATTGTATATAGTATTTAATTCTTCTCACTCAATATTGATGGGGAATTTATTTGATGCTTTTAGTAGGCATATTCTTTTTTGGAAATAGTTAAATTTTTAAATATGTTGAACTAATTGTAGGTTATTAGACTTCCATGTTGAAAATTATTTTATATTGCAATTGGCCTTGCTAACTATCAAAATTAAGCCCTAAATTTCTTAGCTTTTAAATAGATAAGGAGATACTGGCATGGCATTGCATCTAGTCCTTCTGTCCTTTTCAAAATAAAAAATAAAATATGAAACTGATTGTTATATATTCTATGAAGCCATGACATGAGAAGACTTGCATGTAAAGTGAAGATATATATTATTGGATATTTCATAGTTACTGCACTATTCAGATAGCACTGACTTCAACAATGTTATATGTATGATTCTCTGACCAACCATAGGCTTAGTTATAGCAAGTCCTTCTAGAGTTGGCTAGCCCCAAGCTATCAATCAACTACTACATCCAATGTATCCTCCTCTCCTAGAATTCTCCTATGGGAATAATGAATGTCTCTCATCCCCCTTTTAATCAATTAAATAGAATAATTTGTTCAAAAAATGGAAAAACAGTCTTCATGCACACAATCCATGTGTCATCATGCCAACATCTATATTATATCTTATTAGTTCCTTCTGTCTATAATATTAATAATCCCTTTGTTTTATTATTCCTTTCAGTTTAAAATATTAATTCTTAGGGTTTATTAATTCAACCATGTTTATTTTAGTATTTTTAATATTTATCTTAGGGTTTTTATACCTTGGGTTTATAATACTAGTCTCTTTTGTTTAATATTATTCCTTGCGGTTCATAATCCCTTTGAGTTTTAGTATTAATCCCTTCGCTTTATTGTAATATAATCTTTCAGATTTTAGTACTAATCCCTTTTCGCTAATAAATAATATAATATATTATTATGATAATAATACAATATAAATGTTATTATTATTTATATTATTATTTTCATAATATAATCTATATTTTTATATTATAATAATATAATATTATTCTCCATTATTATTTTTTTTGTAAACTGTGGAGGGACTTTTTTTATTCTATTTCTGCGAATCAAAAACCATTACATATACGTAGTGGCCTCAACTCGCCCCGAAGGGAAACCAGGTATATTGGCGACCTTAGGTCTTTTACTGCCATCCAAAACTAGAAGGTCTTAAGCCTACTTCTCCACGCTAAATAAACTATTCATTCATAGAGCCTGCTAATTTTCCTTATCTTGATTCTATACTTATCACAAAAAACTTCAGTGTCTAAACTGTTATCTACTATCTTCATAAAAACAAAATTGAGATATATTCTACCAAAACTACGCCTCCTTTCCTGGCTGCTGCTCCATTTCCTTATTGATGTCGAGGTGGCATTGCTTTAGCTGTTGTTGTATTTCATCCATCTTCTTGTCCTGCATTAACAGAGTAATCTGGATATTCCTCAGTTCCTTCTTTAGATTTCAAATCCCTTGAGACATTTCAGCCATTTCCATGGCTACTTGTTCCATTGCCTTGGCAAGCAGTCTCTTCATGACCCAATAAATGTGCAATGCTTGTTTATATAGCCTCATGCGGCCTCTCGTATTACCAGGGTCCGGGAGAAGGTAAACCCAATCCTCCATCTCAGGATCAGATTGTCCCTGAATAGCCTCCTCCTCCATTTGCTGAATTATCCTTCTGACTTCTTTGTTGGTATTCTCATAATAAGCTCTTTCTGCAAACTGGACTTTCTTCCCGACACTTCTTCTGGTTTTTCCAACATAAGTTGGTGCCTACTCTTCCCTATGGATTCCTGCTCTTCCCCTGCCTCGACCTCGCTATCCCCTCCGTCCTCCCCTACCTCTTTTTCTTCAAAATTCTCTTCCCACTCCTCGCTTTCTCAAGCCCAACCCACTACCAGTTTCTCTGGCTCCCCCTCACTCGCGGCCCTGCCAATCTTCGCCCTCCCGATTCTCCTAACTATCCTCTGTCTCGTACTCCTCGCTCCTTCCCCGTTTAGCATGAGACTACAGCCATTTCTCCTCATCCGATTCAAACATTTTGACTTCGTCCTCTGAGTCATCCGGGACCATAACAGTTTCCCCACCTGCTTCTTCATTCGCCACACATTTTCCCTTCTTTTCCCAGTTGCTGCGTTCCCTCGTGGCGTCCATCTCCTCGCTTCTCACTTGCCTTCTGGTTTCCATTTTCACTGTCACCTTTGCTCCGGTCTCCTTAGAATCTTGTTTGCTCTGCCTTTTCTTACAATTAACGCTCTCCCTCACCACACTCTTCCTTTCCCAGGCTTCTCGCTCTTCCCTTCGCTTCTGTCCTCCTTCATGCCACCCTCCTTTATTCATCTTTGCCCTCCGATTTCCGCCTGCGATGTTTGCATGTCCGCCTTGCCACTTGTTCATTCGCTTATTGCTCCTGTCCTTTCGCTCTTCGATCGTACCTGCAACCTCACCTCCCTTGTCTGATGCACAGTCATCTCAGCCTCCCTTCATCCCCAATCTTTCTTTGCTCCACCTTGGAGCGTGATCCTGCATAATTGTCTGGCTGCTCCGGCCTATCATTACCTGGCCCTCCACTACCCTAAAAACCTTTTGCGCCTGCATGAACTTAAATGCTCTGACCACCGCCAAAAACACACCGATCGGGGGAATATTATTCTCCATTATTATTATTATTATTATAATATTAATATAATAATCATAAATATATAAATACATAAGAATATAATTGCTATTATTTATAAAGTTAGTAATAATCATAAATAGTTGTTCTTTAAAAAATACACAATAATTCCCTTATCCCAATTCCAATTATCATTGGATGATTTTTGTTATTATGAATTAATATTATTATTATAATTATATAATAAAAATATATTTAGAATAATATAATAATATTATAACTATTACATATTATAATAATGTAATGGTAATATAAGATCTTACAATTTATTACTAAAATTATTATTAATTAACATTACTATATATTATATTAACATTACTATTATAATATTAATATAATAATATAAAATATATAAGAATATGATGATTATTTTTTATATAATTTTAATAACTATAAATAAATTCGTTTTTTTAAATGAACATAATAATTCTCTTATCATATTTCTAATTATTATGGCACAATAGTTGTTATAGTTGAATAAAAAACTAAAATATAATAATTAATAATAATATTATAATAATATTATTATTATAATATAATAATAAATATATTATATTGTTACAATAATAATACTATATAGTAGTAGTTGTTGTTAGCACCAAATTTTGGTCTATCGGATCTAAAGAAACGAATTATTTAGTTTGATTTAAGATTTTATTCCTATGCTCAAAAAGCTTGGACAGAAGCCTCTCTGTAATTGGACAAGGTAAAAGGGTAGGAAAGGAAGGTCAGTATTGCAATAAAGATTTTGAAACTGAGATTTAATGTGGTTGTATGCGGGGCACTCTAAGAGGAAGTGATTTTCATCCTCGTTGTTCGTATTCTCACAGAGATGGCAGAACCTTTCCATTCATGGTGTTTTAGGAACTTCCCAACGACTTGTTTCAGTATGGAGCTCATGAGAGTTCGTTCTAATCTTGGCTATATTAATTTTCTTCTTTGAGCTAGTTAAAACAAAGAGATACTTTTGATCTTCTAGAGTGGGATTGATGACGTCCTTATAATATCTTAATTTTTTTAGCGCTGCTAATATTATGATGAGTTATGATATAAATATATAAGAATATGGTTGTTATTATTTATATAATTATTAATAATGATAAATAGTTTGTGTTTAAAAAAATACACATAAGAATTATTAAGGTGATTGATATAAGCCTATCAACATATATCAACCACATTGGAAAATGTGGTTGTATTAATATATATAATTCATATATGCCTATCTGCCCATATCAATTATATTGGTAAATGTGGTTGTGCTATTTTACGAGCACAGAACACATGTTAATCAAAGGCAAATAAAGAAATTTGAACCTCATATTTATATATGCTATTTTACTAGCACAGGTTAATCACGAGCAAATAAATAAATTTGGACCTTGTTAGATTTTTTAATTTAAAAATGAAAACTTAAATCTGGAAATAGTGATTAAACTTAGGTTATTATTATAAAATATAAATTAGAGAAATTAAATGTCTACTATATAAAATATGTGTTAATCTTTTTTTAATCTAAATGAATTGATTTTACCTCGTACAATATTTGTTCTGAACATTATCGTTATTTTCTGTAAACATTTATATATATTTAAAAAAACAAAATAATCACTAATTAATAAAGTAATTTTGAAACATACATTTTGAACCATACATATATAGATGAGTCACTAACTAATTAATCATTGATTAATAAAGGAATTTTACAACATACAAATATAGATTAACGGATTAATAAAGGAATTGTAAAACATATCAACCTAGATTAATCACCAATTAATAAAAGAATTTGAAACTTCAAAATAGTTAATAAAATTGGGTTATTATTGGGAAATATATATCAATGTAATGGATAAGATTGAGTTACTGCTGTGAAATATGTATTTTGTTTTAATCTAACCGAATTAGCAATTTGAGTATTATAAGATTTATTTGTGACAGTATCATTATAATATTTAGCTATCTCAAGTAATTATAGGTCTAATTATAGGTCTACTTTTACAAAAACAGATTAATTTTTGGTTAACTAAAGAATTGGAATTTCAAATTTTATAATTCACGTAAATACTTAACCAGGGATAACCAATTACAATTAAAATACTGCATTCAGTATTTTGCATTACTTTGATCTTTCAATCCGTTGAAAGATCTTGACCAACTGCAGTACATGACAAAGCTGGTCATAGTGACAACAATCAATAAACAAACTGACTGGCGTTTTATAGTCCAAATAATCAGTGAATACATAACCACATAATCAGCATTACTAGGAGCTGCAGATACGATAGGCGCAGGAACTCGTTGAAATGTTGTCGCGCTGATGTTACGCTGTGGAAAAGATTGCTGTCAACAGCGAAGGTGTTCGAAATGCAATCGTGAGTACAGTACATAGTGAAACGGATAGCAGAAATGGGCTATCACTCCATAAATAGGATAATATGTGTTCAGGACTTCGCTAAAATAGTAAGGCATACCATAAATGGACGGTCGCACCCTAAATATGATGACAGGTGATCAGAGCTTCACGAATCGCCATAATAGTTAGGCATGCCACAAATAGTCTGGACTGTCGCTCCATAAATAACGGGATTGGTAATCAGCACACTGCAAAATTAGTAAAACATAGTAGAAATAGACACTTGCTCCATAATTAGGATGATGGTTATCACGTCTCTACCAAAACAGCCAATACTAGAGATATCGGCCGTCTTGTATTGCCGGGGTTAATGCTGAACTGCTTCTTTTAACTTTTTTTCATTCATGATTGAATTAGAACTCGTCACGGGGACATGCAGTTAGGATTGACAGTCCGTAGGTCGTGTGTTGGACACTGTATTATTTATGGGTAAACTGGTAATATAGTATGCTTATTCGACGAGTGCGCATACGTAATACTTTCAAACAGAAAATGAGAAAATTGTCACCTTTGACATAAATAATAAAGATCATCTACTAAGCATTCAAATTGAGTTAAAAATAATACGAGTTAAAAATAATATGTTATATGAAATATATGATCTAAGAAATTTGAGTAATGTTTTATAAAACATGTGCCTCTCACAACTAGTATTCAGGTTCAATATATCATGACAGAAAAAAATCCAAAGATAAAACATTCTGCTGCCAACAGATAGTATTTTAAACATTAACATAGATAACCATAGGACAAACATCGCAGGAACTGTAATGTTTATTCGGCTTAAACAAGGCAGGAATTGTAATATTTTATCAGCTTTTGCAGTGATGTCAAATAGCTGAATAGTAAAGAATAAATGAAGTGGAAATAATTTTAGTTAATTGAAATACAATTAAGTATATGCTATCTCCAATATCATAACCGCAGAATACCATAACTGCAGACAAGTCACTGATTGAGGAGTAAATACCATATAATGACAGAAAAATAAGACATCATAGATCCATTGTTCTCATTTTATTGAGTGGCTAAGAGCTAAAAAAAAATTAATGCATGGAATTAAATCTATCTGAACATATTATGTGAAAACAACAATTTAGATAGGAAGGACATTGAGTGACTAAGAGCTAAAAACTTTAAATGCAAGCAAGTAAATCTATCGGAAGATAATATGTAAAAACAACAATTTAGATAGGTAGGAGAAACGTGATGCGATGACAGAGGAATAGAGGACACATACCCCTCAACTGCAGAGTCTCTGCAGGTGAGCGCATGTGCCCTTTATCTTCTGTCAACGACATAGCCACCTTCTTATCATTTCAACTGTTGGTGCTCCCATACCTGCTAAACCTGAAACAACAAGAAAAACAGACGAAGTGATTGAGATGATTGTGAGTATGTGGAGTATACACACAAAGGCCAAGGGTGAAGAGTGAAACCTAATTAATCTACATGTCGAAACAGAGCGCAGAAATCACTAGCTGCCCTTCTATCTTCTGGTGTTGTAGCAGAAAGTGGGCTTTAGGCTCTATATATGGGAAGTGGGAGCCCTTGAGGCCTCCCACTTCGTTCATCGTGCCTCCGGAGATGATGGGATGGAGAATCATCTTCTCCTTATGCTGCTAATTGATGTGTGGCTACCGAGTCCCGATAAAGCCACCATTTCCCAAATCGAATCGCTATCAACTTTCTTATTTTCCATTAGAGATGATTAAAAGAAAGGGCGACAACGTTAAACCCATATGATATTTACTGTTTACAACCTTTCATTGAATGGGACATCGGCACTTAACTCTTCAGCCATGCAACGACCCTCCACATGTCTGCCAGTACGCGCATTTAAAACGACGAAATGTGAATTACCAGCCCTGTTCCAATTGGACACGTTACTGCCTGTGAGGCCCGGCTTATCTTCACGGCCCTATCGCTGCATTCCAAATCTCGGAACGTTGATATGGGATAAGAGGACGGAGGGTTGTTATGGATAAGCACAGGATATACTCTCACATGAAAATGCAGCAGCTCAAATAAA